>CAUYSK010007103.1:0-20370 GCA_963575035.1 Avahi laniger | reverse complement strand
TGTGGCTAAGAGTGGGCCAGAACTTTCTCCTAGCCTCCAAGTGCCTCCTTAGCCTAGTCACTATCTGGTGCTTGGCCTGATGTCCTCCCTTCCTACACCTACATTGACTGGATGCCCACTGTACAGCAGGGCCTGGGGTTGCACAGCCCAAGACACACAGACCCCGAAGAAGGCAGACTTGTACCAGAAAGAGTACTGGACTATGAACCAGCCCTGGGTCTGGTCTTGTCTTTTCACCAATTGGCTGACCTTGAGCATGTCCTTTTTCCTCTCTGATACCCAGTTTTGTGTTTGTCTCCTTGGTGGTGTCCCTTTCTTACAATAGCTGTGCCATTCTGGGAAACATCCCAGGTTGTTACCTGGACTTGCCCGGACAGTGGCGATGGGCAGAGAGGCATTTGGTGGTTGTCTAACCTACAAAACAAAACTGGTTAAGATGAGCAAATGTCTCTGCCAGTTGTAATACTATGCTGTTTTAGGGAGCATGGTCCGTACAAAAACACGCTTTCAAAATAAATTGAAAGCAAAGTTAGCAAAAGGAAAATATAATGGATTTTTCTTATACCAAATACACTCAATTTCAGATAAAATTTTAAACTAAAAAATGAAACATAAAGTGCCATAGAGGATTAAAATAATGATTTTGGAATATTTGTGTATTTGGGAGGGTGGATGAGGAGAACAAGAGGTAAATTATATAAATTATATAAATAAAAGGTAAATTATATAAACCTGATTGCATAAAAATAAACTTGTGCTCAGCAAAAAACATCATAAATAGGATCAAAGAGAAAACTACACTAAGGAAAAATGCTAGAAATACATGTCAAAAAACCTGATTTCCACGATATGGAAAGAGTTCCTATAAATCAATAAGAAAATGATCCAAAAAAACCAATTGAAACAATGGCTAAGAGTAGGAAAGCCTTGCTGGTAAAAAAGAAAAAGAAAAGAAATAAAAATGTAGAAATGCAAATTAAAACACAGAGAGGCAAATGTTTTCCACTTATCAGATTGACAAAGATCAAAAAGTTTGATCATTACCCTGTGTAGTCACCCTTTTACATTGTTGCTTGGACATGTAAATTGGTAAAGATCTTTGGAGTAATTTGGTATTGTCGAAACTAAAAATGCATAAGCTTTTTGAACGAGTATTTTCACTTCTAGGACTCTATTCTATGGTATACACACATATGCAAAGTATTTTTGTTGCAGTTTTCAATTGTTTCTGAGAATCAAAACATTTCTTTAAAAAGCCAATGTGTCCATCTTTGGGGACTTGTTAAAAAAATTATGTTACACCAATAGAACAATACCAGCGGCCATATGAAAGAATTTGTTATATTTATATATATTCTTGTGGATACATTTGAGATACATTAAATTGCAGTATATGTGTTTTAAATATGGGCATGTGTACATATATGCTTCTAAAAATCTATGGACTTTTTTTTGCAAGGATAAACACAAAATGGTAATGAAAACTTCAGGGGATGAGAACTGGGGGGCAGGTCAGGAATAAAACATGACACTTTCCATAGCACATTTTTTTTTAACAGTTTCCGTTTTACTTTTGGGGCTGTGGAAATACTTAGGCCACAAATCCTCTGGGGTATGTATTAAAGATGCAAATTTCTGGGCCCTGCCTTCATCTTGGAGTTTAAGAATCAAAGCTGTGTGTGTTTGAGACAGGTAGCCAAAGCAGCGACCAGATTAAGTCTCCATGAAGGGACTGGGGTGAAGCCATCAGTGGTGGGAAGACTGAGTAGGGTGGGCAGCAGAGTCCCAGAGAGAGGGGGTAGTGAGGGTGGCCTTTGTCCAGCATTGCCTGGGAAGAGGACCTCAATGGTCCTGGCTGCTGCCTGGCAAATTTACCCTCAAGATCCTCCCTTGACTTATGCCTTGATCTCAGGGGCCAACCTGGAGGATAGACCCAAGTCTCGGGGTCACTGGGGGTGCAGCTCTCCATACTAATCAATGCGCTGGCCTCCTGGGTGGAGGTGCTGGTAGTCTAGTCCCTGTGAGTGGCCTGGCAAAGTGGGAAGATGAGGCTGGCCTTTGGGCCTGGTAACCGAGGCAAGCAGAGCTTGGCAGTTGCTAATTTTCCTGGTCCCTGGCCTTAGGCTCACTGCCCATCTTCTGAAGACCAGCCTCTAAAAACCTCTCTGAAAGAGCCCTAAATGGTAATCAGATCTGGAAGCTATCCTAATAAGGTCCAGTTGGCTTTTCCCTGTTTTGGGGGATGAGGAGGGATGCAAACAGAAGTATTTCATACCTGCTTCCCCAAACGCAGTGGGGGCCCTTGCGGCCACTGCTCCCAGATTCTGCAGGCCAAACAGGGAGGTGGGCCCCTCTGAAACTTGGGCAGAGGCAGCGAGGCCTTGGGCCAGTCCACTAGAGACCCCATCCAGCCGGGAAACGAGCTCATGATTGCCAGGGGCTGCCCTTCCCTGGCAGCGCAGCTCACCACCGCCTCTTTGCTCCACGCGGGATTGTGCACTGCTCTCCAACTGGGACTCAATGTCCAAGCCTTCTGTCCTCTGGCTCCTGTGGTCTTTGGCGACGCTTTCCTGTGGCGGGCTTGCCCTAGGAGTCTTCAAGGAGTTGACAGCCATCCACACCACAGGTAACCACCAGAAGAGTTCTGGGTCCTCATTTCTCGTTGGTGTTAAACATATGAGCGAGCAAAAACCGAATAAAACAAAGCTGAGCATTAAAGATAGCTTCCTTTCCAAAATATTTTATGAGCTTGGACAGCCGTGTTTTTTCTTATCCCTACACTGAGGTGCACAGGTGTCTCCTGTTCCTGCTTTTGTTGGTCTCCTTCAGAGCTGTTTTATATTGACATCGGTGACTACCCTAATGATTTATTTTTGAATAAGTAATATGTCATAAAAACAAAACATACACTTAAGAAAGGGGATACAATGTAAAGTGTCCCAGGCCTCTTCCCCCTCCTCCAGTTCCCTCGCTCAAAGGTAAAGCCGTTACTGGGCTTATTTAGTTTTAAAATCCACTTTATCGAGGTATAACGTACCTAGAGCAAAAGCGTACAGTTGAATCTTGACACATGGTTAAGGCCACCGTAAGGACCCCACGATAATGAAGATTTGAGAACATTTACATCACCCTAAAAGGCTTCCTTCTCCCCTTCCCAGCCTATCCCCACCCCTAAGCTCTCACTGGTTTTAAAAATACATCCTTCTAGAGAGTTTCCTACAAATTTAAATCATGTTATAGGATGTATTTTTGTTTTCTGAGAGCAACAACGTTTTGCAGACTCCTTTGCATTTTTGCTGTTACCAATTTTTGTTGTTAGTACCTTAGTGTAAGTCACTTTTCTCATGCTTTGGGGGGTTATGTTTCTAAAACAATTTATCTTGGATCAGTGGATGTGATCTGCTTTAAAACGCGTGTTAGGGTTTGTCAGATCGGTGGGAGTCGTCTTCAAACTTCCGGTGTCCTTTCGCGTTAATTTCGTCCTCTTTTCTCCCCCGGCTCGGGCTGGTGGCTGCCACGTCCCCCCCTCCCCCGACGGCTGCAAACCGCTGCAGCCAAAACCGCGCGCTGGGAGGCAGGACGGAGAGAACCGAGACGCTGGCATCCGTCGCAGGATCCCGTCGCTGGAGGTCACAGCTGGGAAAATCAGGTGACATTTGAGTCAGACAGACGATTCCGAATACGGTGAAGAGGAAAATGGTTTTTCTAGGGCTGGAAACCTGCCCCGCGGGCGCGAGGCTCCGGGCGCGAGGCTTTGGAAGAGCCCGCAGCGTGGGCGCGGGGGCCTGGGCAGAGGCGAGCCGGATGAACGGCCGCCTGTTTCGCCCAGGCGCGGGGACTGGGGGCCGACGGCAGCGCTGCGGTTTGGGGAGGGGTCGTCAGCGCGGCCTCCCAAAGAGCTAAACAGTCGCACCCCGATCTGTGCCGAACCCCGGCCTCCGCCCCCGGAGCCTCCCGCGCTGGGTTGCTGCGGCCTGGTCAGTGCTGAATTTGGGCTGGAAGCGGCCGGTCAGAGGGCGACGGACCTGCGCAGCGTCGCCGCCTTTCCCTTCCCTGCACCTTCCTTCCTTCCAGGTCGGGTGCTGCAACCTGCTCCGCGCTGAGAAGTTTCCACCGCCGGGCAGAGCACGTCGTGAACGGGTAGATGGCGAATTGCTGCGCAGGGAAAACCTTCGATTTCCAACTATGCGGTTCAACCAAGATCTACTGACAGCCTTTCCCGGGCACCGCGCTGGGGCCGGAGGCCAGCGCGCTCGGGACGCCGGAGCAAATTCAGGGTCAGGGACGGATACCGAAGAGGGCGTTCTGAGCGTCCCACAGATTGGCGGCATGCGGGAATTCAAACGCGAAGTTTTCGCACTCGAAAGGGTTGTGTTGACACGTCCCATACTTTGAGTGTGCACATGACAGTTGTAGACAGTCACGCCCTTAAAAGGAGCACAACGGAGCGCGCACATTTTAGACACGTATCTGTGTAACTCGCTTTGAATGTGCATATTGGCGCGATTTAAATTTGCTGAAACGACGCGGGTACACACACGAGTACCTTAAATGCACAGTCACTTTCTGTGTGTGAGCGTGTTTTACGTGCAAACGGTCCCAAAATTTTCCAAGGGCACAAGCGGCACGGTGAGGTGCTCCCTGCCGCCCTCCCCGCAGCGCCGATCTCGGCGCACTCGCGTTTGCGCGCTCGGCGGTGGAAACGTGTCTGCTCTCCCCGCGCCCTAATGGGGCGTCGCCTGTGCAGTCGCTCCGTTGTGTGGCCTTGTATCTTTAGGTAGGGGACATCTTTTGTCTCTCGGCAAGAAGCTTTCCTCCAGGAAAGATAAAGTAATCGATAGGGTCTTTTAAATAGCTCGGCGTTTCCTGTCGGGAGAGGAGTATCAGCGCGCGCACCAAATCTGCTCTGGTATGTCACCTTATCTCCCGTCCCCGCTGTTGTCCCCAAACGCTGCCTGTCAAGGGAGACGCCACCCGCATTAGGACCCAGACTGGGGCCCTTCCGCTCGGGGTCACGCGCAGAGCCCTCGGCTGGGCCCCGCCAGCCCTTTGGGGATCCCGGAGGGTGGGAAGAGGAGGCGGGGGGCCAGGACCAGGGTGGTGGGGGCCTAGGACCCGAGGCTGGTCACATAGGAAACTAACACACACGCTGAAACCCGCCCGTCGGGGGGAAGCGTCAGGGTGAATATCACTACTGGGTGGGGGGAGGGGGCTTTTCTTTTTTCCTAACCACGAAAATAGGCGATCTGGGTTGCAGGCTAGTTGAGGGCAGAGCCTTCTTTGTCCGTGTCCCAAGCAAAATCGGGCTTATCCTTCGGAGAAGGCCTCTCGGACTTCAGGAAGCGCACGCGGGTCCGAGGTTACCTTACTTGCTGCGGTGAACTGAGGTTCAGACAACTCCCTTGGGTTGGGGAGAGGAGCGAGCTCCCGAGCTGAGAGGGTCAGTCAGACCTGGGAATCGTGCCACCATCCTACTCCCTGGGCGGGCGTAGTCACCTCCTCAGCCTTGGGCAAGCTGGAGTTGAGCTGACTCCAGCGAGGCCAGAGGGCCGGGCGGAGGGGAAAGATGCTGCCTCCGGAGGCCGGTCTTCCAGTCTGCGCAAAGGCTCTGGGGCCAGCCCAGGCTTCCCTGAGCCCTTGGCGGACATGTGCAGACCAGGCCCTGCGTGGAAGTGTCTCTGGGTGTCTCCACCAGCGGGTAGGCCCTGGGCCTCTTCTGATGTCTAAGCATAATTACTAGAATCTCCTCACTTTTCTTTTTCAGTATTCAAAGTCAGTTGCATCCAGTTTTTCTTTCTTTTTTTTTTTTAAAGAAAAATAAACCAAATAACAATAACCAAAAACTCTCAGTCCCTTCCTCCCTCCCACCCCATGACCATCACAAAGCCACCGTCTGGATAACCTGGGACCCAGCTGCACAATTCCCCACAGGGCTCCCTTCTCCCGGGACAACAGGGGAGAAAATTACCTCTTGGCTTCATTACAGACTTGCTCCCTTCCCTTGCCCGGGATCATGCTGGATTACTCCAACCGCTGAGAGAGGACCACCCACCGCACAGCCTGGGGAAGATCCAAGCTTTGGGAAAATTTGGTTTCTCACTTGTCAGGGATTATTTTTCCAAAATAGAAATTACTGCAGAGAAGTAAAGTAGGGTAAAACACCACCTTCCTCCCTTAGGAGGAGATATTTTTCTAAATCTTTTCATTCTTTAAGGCCTTCGTCTAGGAGTTCAGGTGTGGACTCAAGCACCTCCCCTCTCCCTAGATGGGGCAGTCATTGCCTGGAAGCCCTAGGCCTGCTTCTTAACAGAAACTGTATGTACTGCCTGCTCCTTACAAGTGGCAAGAGGGGACGTGGGACCAGGTGGCACTGGGAACAACTCTCAGCCTGGATCCTGGACTCAGCAGGGACTCTGGGAGATGCTACCTAGCCTAAAAAAGTGAGCTTTCGGTTGGGGTGTTATGGGATTCCCTAACGCCCGACCAAGTCCAGAGGTGTGCTTGCTTCTACTTGCTGAACATGAACGTGTAGCTTTGCAGCCGTCCTGGTTTGGGGGAACTTTTAATTCCAGCATAACATAGAACTGCTCAAAATAACAGCGAACGGCCCTGGGACTTTTCTCAAACCGAACACAGCTGTGTGGCTAGCACATAGTTGAAGAAATAGAACATCCCCAGCTCCTAGAAGCCTTCTGGAACTCCTTTTCCCCCCAGGGCAATCACTGTTCTGACTTCTAACAATACAGATTAGTTTTGTCTGTTTTCAGACTTCATATATATCTAATCAGACAGTACTTACACTCTTTGTGTCTGATAATTTTACTCGATGTATGTTTGTGAGATTCACCCACATTGCTTGTAGTTGCAGTTAGCTCCTTTCCATTGCTGTATTGTATGAATACATTTCATTTCATTGCATGAATATGTGCTATACCATTCTCTTTCGATGGACATTTGGGTAGTTTCCAGTTTCTAACTGTTAGGAATAGCGAGTACTGCTATGAACACTCCAGTATGTGTCTTTTGGTGAACATGTGTACACATTTCTATTGGGTACATATCTGGGAGTGGGATTGCTGACTCACAGGATATTCAGAAATCCATCTTTAGTAGATTCTACTCAACAATTTTCCAAACCAGGTTGTACAAAATTACACTCTTACTGGCAGTGTATTAGAATCGCAGTTTCTCCACATCCTTCCCAAGACTCCGTATTATGAGTTTTTAATTTTAAGACGTTCTGGTGGAGGGTGTGGGATATCTCCTTGTGGTTTTATTTTGCCTTTCTCTAATGACTAAAGAATCAAACATCTTTTCAAATGTTCGTTATCTTTTTGAATATTCTCTTTGTGAAGCTCCCATTTAAGTCTTTTGCCTTTTTCCTCTTGATTGGTGGGATATTACATCCCTATTGCGATGTATGCTTATTGTGAATAACATCTCCCAGTCTGTGGTTTGCATTTTTACCCTTTTAATGACATAGCACCTATTTTTGGCTCTGGTCTAGTGACATACGTCTGACCTTGAGGTTGTAGCACTTCTAGTCCGTGTGTCAGGGGTATCTGTGGCTGAGATAATCTTCTTGGGCTCTGGACTACCAGGCCTGCCATCGTGGTAAACTCCTTGAAGACAGAATCCAGGACTGGTTCTGCTTGTTTTCTTTATAGTCGCTAAAGCGTCGTCTTTCTCAAGAATATTTTAATCACCTATTAAATAGGGGAAACCCCGGTAGAACCCTTTGGATTTGAAGAAGAGGGCTGAATTAGTCACTGTGTCTTTTTTATACATCGTTGTCTTTACAGAGCAATTTAAGCAGAAGACTTTAAAGTCCATGAGTTTAAAAAGCATGCACAAAAATGTAAATGTAGAAGAGTAGCTGAGACCTACCACCTTTTAAAGTCCCAGTTCTACCCCTGCCTCTTCCAGGTGGTCTTTCCTGATTGCTGCAGTTCTGGGGGAGCCTCTTGGAACATGAATGATATATGAGTATAATTTTGAACAGTCTTTCTAGAAAGCAATTTGGGAATTCTCATTTTAAAAATCTTTGTAAAATATAAAGTGAAAATAGCATATAATTATTTTTAGTTATTTTGATTATTTTCAAATGTTTGTCATCTATTTATATTTTTCTTTTTTAAAAGTATGACCTATTTGCATTTTCTGACTATCCATTAAGACGTTATTGGCTTCTATGATCTCTATTAGCTGGTAACCCTTGGTCATTTTATTTTATGCTGCAAACATTTTTAGCGTTTTCTCATTTGTTTTTTGAAAATCTTCATTTTTGTTTTAAGGTACTTGATAATAATGTATAAATACTCAGACACTGGTGGGGTTTTGATTCCCAGTTGGGATAGGACATGGGCAAAGGCAGGGCCCTGCCCTTCCCAGAAGCTGCCCTGAGATAGTGGGGATTCCACAGGACAAAGGCCAGTCCTACTCTGGCCTTGTAGAGGCTGAAGAGCCGTAAGTAGCTGACCTCAGGGACTGGTGGAACCTGGGGGTCTGCCTTCCTGGGCCCCAGGCCGGTGAAGATGGAATGGAGGAGGGAGTGTCACTGGATACTTCCAGAGCAGAAGAAAATTCAGGGCAGATAAACCAACGGACAGAGGTGAGGGAAGAGGGGTCCTTGAGTTTGGGCTGGAAGGACTTGGGGAGCATCCGGAAGACAGGAGAACATCAGATGGGCAGTGAGTCTGGTGAGCAGATGGGCTCTGGAGCAGGGCTGCATCCTACTCCACGGCTCGTTTAACCTCCCTGAACCTCAGTGTTCTCATCTGTAAAACGGGACAATACTTGTACTTCCTCAAAACATTATTTGTGAGAATTAAACAAGACAGTGGTGTAAAATACAGCCTCAGATTCTTGTCACTCTTCTCATTGAGAGGTGGGGTCTATGTCCTTGTCCTTGGAATTGGGCCATTTTGCTACACTTCCACCAATGGAGGATGATAGATGTAGCACCATGTGACTTCCATGGCTAGGTGAGAGACAGCCACTTAGCTTCTTTTCTGTTTGCTGGAACACTTGCTCTTGGATTCCTGAGCTACTATGCAGGAAGCTGATTACCCGGAGGCCTTCACGCCATGAGGAAGCTCAAGCCATGTAAAGAGGCCACATGTGGCACTTTGGCCAACAATTTCAGCTGAGCCAGCCTTCTAGCCCTTCCAGCTTAGATGTCAGGTGTGAGTCACGAAGCCTCCGGATGGTTCTAGCACCTAACCAGTTAGGTTCTAGCACCTAACTGGTTCTAGCAGGTCCGGTTTGCTATAGCTGAGGCCCCGGACTTCAGCGAGCAGAGGCGAGCCGTCCCTGCTGTGCTCTCTCCAAATGTCCAACCCTCGGAATCAGTGAGCATGATAAGATGGTTGTTTTACACCACTGAGTTTTGGGATGGTTTGTTATGCAGCCATAGATAACTAGAACGTGGCCCAAGCAAACGGCTTAGCGCACTGTTTGCTCGGGGGTGGGTGCTCAGTAAATGCCGTCTCTCCTAGTAGCATTGGTGGTGACAGAGACGTCCAGTGTAGAGAACAAAGGGCCGTTAAGGAAAAAACAGCAGAGGGGCCTGCTGCGGGAAAGTTGGTCCAAAACGCACTGCAGTCTTCATGTGGGCTCCGATTCCAGCTCCCCGTGCCTCTTCCGCCAGAGTGGGAAAAGGCGAATAGTCACAAAAGGAGGCGGTTGGAGGACCTGAGCATTTCCTCTTTTTGCACCCCAACCCCCTACTGAACAGTTCTGCAGTGGTGCTGGCAAGGGTTGTAGGCTGGAGCAGGGCTTGGGGAACGTGGGTGGCAGAGGCGTTGACGGAAACCATTTTGCTGCCGCAGCTACGCAGGCTCAGCGGCACAGTCACCGTGATCGTGATGGGGCAGGACAGCAGGGGCCCCTTGCCTCTGCGCGCCGCTGTCCAGGTTGCTGGGTGCCTCCTTACGGCCTGGTCTTCAGCCATCGGGGACAGAGGATACATTCTTAGCACACTCCTGGCAGGTCGCAGGTGCTCAACAAATGCTTGCTGATTGATAAATGAGAAACACAGGGAACAGCGATTTATAGCAAGTCCGGGTGCCCCTGTCCAGCCTCCTGCACAGGAAGGGAGCTTTCCTGTGGCCCTGGTTCGGGCTCTCTGTTGACCCTATTCAAGTTCCCCTGCTTGTCTTGCCTAACCCAGGGGCTCAGGAAAGAGATGCAGTCAGGAGACAACTAAGGGACCTTGCATCTGGGGGCTCAGCCCTAAAGAAAGGAAAGTCTTGGACTCGGCAAACCTTATGAAACGTTATGCTGCAGCAGAACTGTCCTTTTGCTTCTCTCTGGAGAAGATGTCCTGGCCTGGGCAGCATCCTCGGGGGTTCGTGGGGTGGGCCTGGGACGGTGCGCGATCCTTCCTGGGTTTCCGAGGTCATTGCTCTCCGCCTGTCCTGAGCTCCAAGGGGCAGTCTCTGTCTGAGGAGTGGCAGGCAGAGCAGCACTGACAATTTTTCCCAACTCTGAGAACATCTGGACAGATCATCTACACTGCTGCGGGCCACGCCCCACTCTGTGCTTTGTCTGGACTCTTCTGTTGCACCTCACCTTGACCTTCTCCTGCCCTGACAAGGCCTTTTCGTTCTTTGCTCAACTTCGCCTTCAGCTGGTGGCTTCTCCTGGAGAACTGGAAGAGAGAGGGAGGGAGATAGAAAGAGATAGAGAAAGAGAGAGAGAGAGAGAGAGAGAAATAGAAGGATTGGGGGGCAGAGAGAGAGAGTGAGAGATAGGAGAGAGAAAAGAAAGAAATAAGAAATAGAGTTAGAGGAAGAGAGAGAGAGAGAGGGGAGAGAGAGAAAAATTGAGAGAGAGAGAAAAAGAAATAGTTGAGGGCAGAAAGAAGAGAAAGAGATTGAGAAAGAGAGAGGGAAACAGAGAGGAGGGAAATAAACATAGAAAAGAGAGAGGGAGAGACAGAGAGAGAAGCTTCCAGGGTAAGGAGCGTTTCCAAGTGGAGAGAGTGTGCCCAGCCTGGCCTTGCAGGGCTGCTCCGGGTGTGGGGAGAAGGAAAGCGCCTGCCCCCATCCACGTGGAGACTGACAGTGGCCAGGTGTCAGCGGAACAGCGTGGGCATCAGATTATTAAAGGACACTGGGCTTTGATGAAAAGGCTCATCTGCTTGCTTAACTGTGGCGAGAGTGCCTAAACGTGTCTGGGCGTGGCTGAGTGGGCAGTGGGTCGTTTTGTGCCAGAGAGAACCGTTCCTGGGCGGCGGGAGAAAGAGCACCCAGGGAGGGGTCTCTCACCGGAGCCGTCCAGTCCCTTCCGCCAGCTCTAAAAATGGGAGTGGGGAGTTGTTGACCCAAGGGCACAAAGTTTCAGATAGAAAGCAGGAGTGTTTCGAGATCTATTGCGCAGCAGGGTGACTATGTTCAATGATAATGTATTATAGCTTTCAAAATAACTAAGCAAATTTCAGATATCTTATCATTAAAAACAATGGGTAATTGAGGTGATGGACCATCAGATTACGTCCTGTGTGTATAATTATGGTTTGTCAATTAAAAATAACATTAATAAAACACTAAAAGGGTAACAATGCCAGCAGCTCTTCAGTCGTGCAAATTAACTGTGATCACCTGCCTGCGCAGACCACCTCGCTGAAGGTCAAGGTTAGCTCTCTCTCCAGTGTCCCCTCTGTCTCAACCCTCCCAGCCTTCTGTCCTTTTTTTGTAAAGTGGGGATAGTTGCATCTGTCAGCGTCAGTGGGCTGTGGGGATGTTAGGAAGGGCCGATGCGCACGGAAGAGGTAAGCAGTAATTTCTCACCATTGAGAATGTGCCTTTGAAGACATTCACCTCCTCTCCTTTTTAAACAGTGAATTGCACCTTTGGTTTATTTAAAAAGAAACATGTAAATAACAACAACAAAAATCAAGTAGACGCAAGATCTTTCCTTAAGGGAAGACCTTCCACTCGGATGTCCCAATGTCACCTGTCAGACGGTGGAAATGGGAGGAAACACCTTTGATGTTCCCACAACAGCAATAGGGGCTGAGGGTGCCCTGGACTGCTGGCCTGAGCTGTCTCTGATGTGAAGAGTTGGAAACGGGGCTCACTCTGCACAAGGCAGTGCTTTCAAGGGGACGGCCTGTTTTTTCGTTGTGGGATGTTTAATCATCATTCAACACATTAAAAGAAGAGTAGTCTTCCTCTGGAATGGGGGACAGGGGAAGTTTCGGGTGTTTGGATTTCCTGTCTTCTGCCAGGTTTTGTCAGCAAGATTCTAGCTGGAGTCAGATTCTAGCCAGGAATCCTCTGTATTGGAAAGTTGTCTAGAAGAGAATGATGTTTTTTGTATCTTAGCTGGGCTTAAGAATCACCTGAAATTCTTGTTTAATGCAGATTCTTTGGTCCCCCTCAGAAATTCTTATTTAGTAGGGCTCAAGGGTCTGCATTTTAATTAAAAAAAAAAAAAGTATACAGACAGGGTCACTCTGTTGCCCAGGCTGGAGTGCAGTGGGTGTTCATAGTTGCCATCCTGGCACACAGCAGCCTCCAACTCCTGGGCTCAAGCCGTCCTCTCCCCTCAGCCTCCCAAGTGCTAGAACTGTAGGCGCACACACCGCTGCACCTGACACTAGTCTGCATTTTAAAACAAAGACTCAGAGACTCCAGGCGATCTTGATAGCACAGGGTTTCTGATCTGCCCTTTGATAAAGGCAGACGTAAAGTCTGAGTGCGGAGAGCACTGTCTTCCTGCTCCCCTGAGATGACAGACCCCCCATGGAGGCCGCCAGGGCTTCCTGCCCCCAGATGGGACCAGAATGGCTGCTCAGGTTGCCTGGCAGGGCCTGCAGCCCCACAGCCAGGGGCCAGCCCTGAGGGCCAGTGGGAATCCAACTTAAAAAAATTTAAGTGGTTTTTTTTGGCTGATGATTTGAATACCATGTTTCCTCATAGCCAGTATAGACTTCGTTTTGCATCTCATGTTCTTGCTCCTTATTTTTAAACATTTAAGGCTTTTATTGTTTTATAAAATGGTGTAAGTAAGGACTATATTCTCATTGTAAACATTTCAAATTCTATACGAATAGCTCTATTTCCCTAACCCCCCCTCCCTCTCCAGAGATGCCCCTTGTTATCTGTCTGATGCGTGTCTGCTAGCCTTGTGCTGTTCAGTACCGAATGTGGCCATGGAGCCCTTGAAATGTGGCTGGCATGAACTGAGATCACTGGAAGTGTAATTTTGAGGACTTAGTACAAAAGAAAGAATGTAAAATAGCTTAGTGAAATTTTTATATTGATTTACACAATATTTTGGATACATTGGATACTGGACATTGGACACAAAATATATTTCACTTTGTAAAAAAATGTGGATACTAGAGGCCAGGGGCAGTGAGTGGCTCAACCTGTAATCCAAGCATATTGGGAGGCTGAGATGGGAGGATTGCTTGAGGCCAGGAATTGAGGCCAGCCTGGACAACATAGCAAGACTACATCTCTACAAAAAATAAAAAATTAGCTGGGTGTGGTGGTGTGTACCTGTAGTCCCAGATACTCAGGAGGCTGAGGTGGGAGGATCCCTTGAGCCCAGGAGCTCAAGGCTGCAGTGAGCTGTGATCCTGTCACTGCACTTCAGCCTGGATGACAGAGTGAGACCCTGTCTCTAAAAAAAAATTTTTTAAATAAATAAATAAATAAATGTGGATACTAGAAAATTTAAAATTACATATGTGGCTCACATTATATTTCTATTAGATGGTGCTGTTCTAGACCTTTATGCATATTATATATATATATATATATATATGGAGAGAGAGAGAGAGGTACTTCTACATGTATGATAAAAAAGAAAACTGGCATTGTTCATTCTGCATTGATCTACAGCTTTTTTTCTCTTACCAATCTGTCTTGTCAGTATGTATAGATCCACTTTTTTTCTTTTAAATAGGTGCACAGTATTCTGTATTGATAAGACGTAATTTATGAAACCATCTTTTATTGATGGGCATTTGACTTATTTTCATGGTTTCCCTGTTACAAACCAATGAACTTTGTTGCTTTGGTTTTTTTTTTTTTTTTTAAATCCCCATATTTCTTGGCTTGTGGGGTTATTGGAGTTTTCCAGATTTTTCCTGAAAAGCACAGGTGGTGACTGGGCCCAAGGCAGGTGACCTTGTGGACTTCTGAGAGTGAAAGGCAGCGAGATCGGTGACGATTCCAGGGCAACAGGAGGTACAGACTGACACTGTCCGGTGCAGATTTGCACGTTCGGTCACCAGAGCCACAGGAAGAGTCCCAGTGTGTGCCCTGACAGTGGATGCTTCGCGCCACGAGGATGGGAAGCCCGTCAGAGCTCTCGTCTCCAGCGGATGCTGGAGTCCAGTCTCCAGGTTACCCCTTCCTTGTTCCTGGTAGCTGGTGGGCATCGGGGCAGTCTTCCGAGGCTGAGGGACGGGATGGGGTGGAAAATGGATCAAAATCCCTAAAGAGAAGGGCTCGGTGGATGGGGAGGCTCCCTCGTTGGAGGCCCCTCCTGTAGAAGCTCTCTGTAGAGTAGATGGGGGACAAGTCGGCACGGGGTTACAGGGGTTGATTGCATTCTTGACCACTCATTGCTAACTCGGGGACAATCTGAGCTGCTGTGACCTGGAGGTAAAAGACCCCAGATCTTGTTACTGGTTCCTTCAGGAAACCTCCACTCTCTTCCCGCCTTCCTTTCTGTGACTAATTTCTGAAATCTCTGTAACTGAGAAGGCATTGGATGAGGTTTCCCACTGTGGGAGGGCCCTGGGTGCCAGACTGGGGCGGGGGCGGGGGTGTGGGTGGGGGAGGGGCAGGGATAATGGTGGGTGAGGGCTAAGACTTCTGTGCGGTCCCATGCCGTCCCTCAAGAGCAGAAGCGGAGGCCTGCAGATTGGGTGGCAGCAGCTGGTGGGGTGTCGGGATAGCCTCACTGACGACTGGGTAGATAGGACTCTCCTGTGTTAGTGGATTCCAGAAAGCGGCGCGCTCCCTGATGAAAAGGCCGTGGCCATTGTCTTACGGGATCTGCCTGGCCTGGCTTTGACAGTTCTCAGCTGCTCCATAAATCTTCCATCAGTTCCATCTGTCCAAAAAGATGTCATCACCATTTTCTCCTAGCTACGAAAAGTAAAAGGTCATTAACCAAAGAGCTCCTCTGTGCCTGTTCAAACCAAAGAAGACAAGCTTAAACTTTTCAGTGGGAAGGGAAATTTGTGTTGATGTGGTGTTGCTTATGCTACGGTGATAGTTTATATTCATGCATTATACCTTATTATAAGAAGGATGATTATATTTTAGGTATTAGTGAATACTCTGGCACCCACACACTTAATACACAGAACCTTACGATCTGAGAGTTAGAAGGAACATTAGCGGTCATCCAGTTTTCACGTTTTCAGTTTGTTTATTAATTTATATTTCTAGAGATAGGGTCTTGCTCTGTCACCCAGCCTGGAGTGCAGTGGCCTGATCATAGCTCACTGTAACCTTGAAATCCTAGGCTCAAGCGATCCTGCCTCAGTCCCTCCAGTAGCTGGGGCTACAGGCATGCACCACCATACCCAGATAATTTTTTATTTTTTATTTTTTTTTTGAGACAGAGTCTCACTTTGTTACCCTGGCTAGAGTGAGTGCTGTGGTGTCAGCCTAGCTCACAGCAACCTCACACTCCTGGGCTCAAGCAATCCTTGTGCCTCAGCCTCCCAAGTGGCTGGGACTACAGGCATGTGCCACCATGCCCAGCTAACTTTTTCTATATATTTTTAGCTGTCCAATTAATTTCTTTCTGTTTTTGGTAGAGATGGGGTCTCTCTCTTGCTCAGGCTGGTCTCGAACTCCTGAGCTCAAACAATCCGCCCGCCTCGGCCTCCCAGAGTGCTAGGATTACAGGCGTGAGCCACCGCGGCTGGCCGATTTTTTTTATTTGTAGAGATGAGGTCTTTCTATGTTGCCCAGGCTGGTCTTGAACTCGTGGCCTCCAGCAATCCTCCCGCCTCAGTCTCCTGAGTCTCTGGGATTACAGGCGTGAGCCACTGTACCCAGCCTGCAAATGATAATTTTTTTTACAAAATTCCAATACATAAACTAGACAGATTGAAATAGAAGCCTGGCATTCTGGCCTATCAATACCAACTCCTCCTGACCTTGTGGTTGTTCCTGTTTGGAAACTGTTGTGTTTAAATCCCCCATCCAATCCCTAAA
Organism: Avahi laniger; assembly: GCA_963575035.1. Lineage (NCBI taxonomy): Eukaryota > Metazoa > Chordata > Mammalia > Primates > Indriidae > Avahi > Avahi laniger. Next base: position 4,174 of record CAUYSK010007103.1, on the reverse strand, counting down.
CCCCCACTGTTGATTGTTACGGTGTTGCCTTGTGCTCGCATACTCCCGGTGCCTTGGGAAGCTGTGCCAAGACAGAGCCCATGGTCAGAAAGACTTACTCTAACGGCAGTACAGTTCTCTGACCTTCCCCTTTCCCAAATCTGTGCCCCCCGAGGGGTCTCGTCGTAGCCCACTTAGTACCTGTGCTGGAGATGGTGAATATTTTAGGATGCTGAGCCATGTTTGTGCTAAGCAACGACTGGGTCCTTCTGTTGGACTGTGTGGTTTATCGGGGATCTAGTGAGGTTCATTCTGACTTGCGTCGAGTGGACACTGTAAGGGGCGCCCACACGTTTCTCTCCTGTCTCGAGAGCTTGAGGACCAGCTGGCTCTGGCTGTGAGGGTGGGGGAGGTCCAGGCCCTGTTCTTGCAGTCGCCCTCCAGCCTGGTGCCTCCCCGGATAGCTTTGGGCTTTAACGGTCCCGTGCCGAGACCCCTTGCAGAGGGGTCGCTTTATCAGCTGGTGTCATCTAGGTGGAGGCTGTTTCACTAATTTTCAGAAAACAACAACAAAAAACCAAACCAAACAAATAAAAACAATCGGAGGCATAGTCATTAGAGGGGCCCCAAGGGTAGCTGGGGAACTTAATTGGGTCCTCCTGATTTGGCCCAAAGGCTGCAGAGTATGGCATCAGGCTGGAGTGCTGTAGGGCCATCAGAGCTCACTGTAACCTCCAACTCCTGGGCTCAAGCCAGCCTCCTGCCTCAGCCTCCTGAATGGCTGGGACTATAGGCACATGCCACCATGCCCACCCAATTTTCAATTTTTTGTAAATACGAGATCTTACTATGTTGCCCAGGCTGGTCTCGAACTCCTAGCCTCAAGCAATTCTCCCACCTCAGCCTCCCAAAGCGCTGGGATTACAGGCGTGAGCCACTGTCTCAGGCAAGACAGAAGTTTTTATTGCTTTCCATGGCCTTTCAGGTAGTGGTCAGCAGCAGTGGTTTAGTCAGATTCTACTTCTTGATCATGATGTAAATTTAAATTCTGGGCTGAGATAAAAAATTCTAAGTGGGCTCTGCTTAGTATGTGTGTGTATGCTTTTTATTTAAAAAATATTTATTTTAACATTACGATTTTTTCCATTTTTTTCTGCTAGTATTTTTAGTAGCAAAAACAAAACTAAAAAAGTCATCCGGTTCCTCCTGTCCAACTCCGAGAAAGGTTGTCTGCCCTGCCTGACTTGTGCTGACTCTACCCTCCCAGTCTCTGTTGGGCAATAGCTGTGCTCAGGTTCCTGCCCACTTGTTGACTGTTGACACGTATCTGTTGTGAGTACAGATGCTCCTTGACTTATGTCCAGATTAACCCATTGTAAGTTGAAAATATTGTAATTCTAAATGCATTTAATACAGCTAACCTACCAAACATCACAGCTTAGCCCAGCCTACCTTAAATGTGCTCAGAACACTTACATTAACCTGCAATTGGGAAAAATCATCTAACACAAAAGCCTGTTTTATCATAAAGTGTCAAAGATCTCATGTAACATACTGACTACTCGAGATGACGTGCAGCACTGCAGGGGAGTATGGTAGCCGGTATCGCTAGCCAGGGAGAAGATCAAAATTCAAAATTCAAGGTACGGTTTCTACTGAATGCATATTGTTTTTGCACCCTTGTAAAGTCGAAAAATCATAACTCGAACCATTGTAAGTTGGGAACCATCATGTAAGGACTGTTCTTACTGGATTCCATTTTTTTTTTTTTTAAGATAGGGTCTTGCTCTGTTGCCCAGGCTGGAGTGCAGTGGCCTGATCACAATTCACTGTAACCTTGAACTCCTGGGCTCAAGTGATCCTCCTACCTCAGCCTCCTGAGTAGCTGGGGCTGCAGGTGTGTGTCACCGTGTCCTGCTAATTTTTTTATTTCTTGTAGAGATGGGGACTCACTATCTTGTCCAGGCTGGTCTATAACTCCTGGCCACAATCAATTCTCCCACCTTGGCCTCCCAAAGTGCTGGGATTACAGGTGTGAGCCACCACACCTGGCCTGAACTCTACTATTAAAGAGAGTGTTTTGTCCTCAGGTGAGAGACCCAGGGGGAGGTGGGGAACAGGAGGGGAGCAATCGTCTGTCTTCCACCAACATTCAAGCCAGTGACCTGGGCACACAGGGGTTTTTGATCTGGTTGCTTACTTTAGGCTAGTGGCTTCCAAACTTGAGTGAACGTCAGAATTACCTGGACGGCTGGTTAACACACAGATTACCGGGTCCCACCACCATGCCTCTGATTCAACCCAAGACTTTGCATTTCTAATGAGTTCTCAGGGGATGCTCACGAGCAGGCCTGGAGACCACAGTTTGAGAACCACTGGTGTAGAGCTGTCCCCTGAGCTACGGAGCCCCAGCTGAAACATAATTAATCTTATTTCTTGTAGTACATTGTTTAATAGACATAGATTCCTCCCAGCCCAGTCTACACCCCCTTTACAATGTGACTTTGTTGCTTCTCCCTAGCGGAGGTGGAGTCTAGGTCTCCACTCCTTGAATCTGGACTGACCTGTGACTTGCTTTGGTCAATAGAACGCGATGAAAGCAATGTTGGGGTGCTTGAGATCCCAGATCTCAAGAGGACTTGCAGCTTCCACCTTCACTTTTTTTTTTTTTTTTTGAGACAGAGTCTCACTGTGTTGCCCGGGCTAGAGTGCCGTGGTGTCAGCCTAGCTCACAGCAACCTCAGACTCCTGGGCTCAAGCGATCCTCCTGCCTCAGCCTCGCGAATACCTGGGACTACAGGCATGCGCCACCATGCCAGGCTAATTTTTTCTATATATTTTTAGTTGTCCAGTTAATTTCTTTCTATTTTTAGTAGAGACGGGGTCTCGCTCTTGCTCAGGCTGGTTTCGAAGAACTCCTGAGCTCAAACAATCTGCCCGCCTCGGCCTCCCAGAGTGCTGGGATTACAGGCGTGAGCCACCACGCCCGGCCCTTCACTCTTTTTTGTATTCTTCCCTGAGACCATAATGTAGGGAAGTTGGTCTAGCCTACCTGGCGGATGAGAGACCATGTCGAAGAGAACCGAGGCCCCCAGCCGGCTGCCAGGACCAGCTGCCAGACTTGTGAGTGAGTGAGGGCATCTTGGATTTTCCAGCCCCGTTGATCATCTAGCTCAAGTTTCTCAACTTTAGCACTATTGGCTTTTGGGGCCAGGTAATTCTTTGTTGCCGGGGGCTTTCCTGTGTATGACAGGATGTTTCACAGCATCCCTGGCCTCTACCCACTGGGTGCCAGCAGCATGCATCAGCAGTGTCTTAAGACATTCCCAAATGTCCTTTGGGAATGGGAACCCCACTGATTGAGTTCGGTTTAGCAGAATGCAGCTGAGTAAGTGAGTTACTGGGAAACCTCCCGGGGAGCCACCCAGCCAACTCACAGAGTCATGAACTATAAGCGGTTGTCATTGCTTTCCGCCAGTAAGTTTTGGATGATCCGTTATGCGGGGATAAGTGAGAGATTTCTCTTTCAGTCATTTCTTTCAGAGCTTGTCTTCCTTAGCCTCACATGTTAAGAATACCAGCTACTTCTGCATTCCACTTTTATATTTATCATTTGACTTTCCTGTGAAATAGTTGGACGGACATTTAAAAATCTGTCTCATCAGCAGAGAAAAATGAGGCGCAAGACCTTAAATAATCACCCAAGGCAGGAAAAGCTGCTCAGAAAAGCCAACCTTTCTGAATCCCAGCTCAGCGCAACGCAGGCCCTGAAGTCAGGCCGCCTGGGGTGAGTCTCACTCTGCTGCTTATGACAAATGTGATCTTGGTCACTTAACTTATCTGATCCTCAGTTTCCTCATCTGTAAAATGAAGAAAGTAATATCACTTGGTGTTTTTTATGAGGTTTTAACGAGATGAGGCGTGGATTGCTGATTTTTTTCTGTGAAGGGAAAAATAATAAGCATTTTAGGCTTTGCAGACCATTTGGTTTCTGTCTCAGTTACTCAACTGTGCTGTTATAAATGAAAGTGGCCACAGACAATATGTATTCGAGTGGGGGTGGCTGTGTCCCAGTGAGACTCGATTCACGAAAGCAGGCAGTGGGCTAGATTTGGCCCAGGGACTGCAGTTTGTTGACCCTCGAGATAGAACATGGAAAGATCTTGGCTATTGCCCAGTATAAGCAAAGCATTGG
>CAUYSK010007101.1:0-74752 GCA_963575035.1 Avahi laniger | reverse complement strand
ATCCTGGGACAGAAAGACACCAGTAGCTACTAGCAGATGATGCCAAGATATTGGTTAGAAACTCAGCTTCATATGCTAACTCATTTGACAAACCCTGACAACTATGTCATGTATATATGGATCAGAAAACACAGAGACAGTACGTGAACTCTGAGAATAACCACAGACCTGGCAGAGGCTGAGGAAATTTCAGAAATTATTTCAAATAAAATGTCAAAGTTAGGCTTACAAGATACTTGATCGAATATGTTCACACTTCATGTATTTTAGAATAGGCTGCTCAGCAGGGAACTGACTCTTCTACCTGAGTAAGGGTCTCTGTTCTCTTGCTGCTCAAGATGTGGTCCATGGCTTTAGCATCCACTGGAAGCTTGTTAGCAATGCAAATCTCAGGTCCTGTGTGAGACCTACTGAATCAGAGTTTGCATTTTAAGAAGATTCCCAGGTGTTTTGTATGCATAGTGAGGTTTGAAAACTACTGTGCTAAAACGTACTAGCCAGCAGCACAGTGTACTTAGGATATTGATCTGTGGTCTAACCCTGGCTAACATTATAATCTCTTGTGCAGCCCCACCCCAGACCAACTAAATCAGATTCTTTTGGAGCAGGGCCCAGGAATTGGCATTTTAAAAAAGTGCCGTAATGTGCACCTAGGGTTGAGAATCCCCTGATTTAGATGGTGGGTGCCCCCTATGAGTGTGGGAATATTACTTTATTGATTGGAGTTCTGAAAGAGTCAGCCCCTGGCGTGGTACTACTTAACACGTTTGTTAGTAACTTAGAAGAGTAAGTATAAGACATACTGATTCCATCTGCCAGTGACAGGGATTGCGCAAGATTGCTAGCTAACATCCTGAAACTCATCAGGAGCGAAATGTTATTAGCAAGTGACTGTGACAAGAGTAGAGAAAGTGTGGACAAGTGTAAAGGTCCTGCCTGTTCCTAGAGGATGTCCATCCTAGCATATTGGAAAAGAATCCAGAGGTCAAAGTGAACCACAAGTGAAGAATGATTTGGCAGTGGGGGACTGTCATTAAAAAAGCAGAGAAAAATCAGAGCGTGTGAAATGGAAAGGAGAAGGAAATTGCTACATAGCCTCGCCCTGGTGCTTGACATTGGTTAGGAATTTCTGTAGTATCATCCAAGTTAGGGTGCTGAGATTGAAGTGCAATTATGATGGACTTTGGATGCTTTCAGGGGACACTAATAAATCTCAGTCGTGAAGAAAAGCAAAAGAGGTTGAGAATCCCCTGAAAATTATTTAGTGTGCTGAAAATAAGACTAAGGGGAGAACTTAACATTTTTCAAATACAGGAAAAAGTACTTTTGTATGAAAGATGGCGATTAGTTCTTCTCTTTTACCAGAAGGAGAGTAGAATAGACAATAGACATTAGAAAGAACTTTCTTACATGAAATGTGAGCAGGCTCTGAAAAGTGTTGGGGAAAAGAAACCTATATATACTAATGTTGCTTTGGGGCCCAAGAATGGTCATAATAAGATATCTGGAATGCAAGGCCTCCTACCAAAGGTTAAGACCCGCCTGTAACTTGCTCTTTCCATTGAGAACATAAGACGTTGGCCTGGAATTTTGAAAACAGTCACATGTTGACAAAGTTAGTGCACCTTGAATCTCCTGAACACCTGAGCCAATTTGATTTCTGCATATCCAGTCTTAGCCAACTAGGACTGTAAGAAAACTTCTTTACCCTGATAAAGGGCATCTAAAAATGACTTTCAGCAAATATTAGACTTGATGGAAAACATTAGAAAGCAATTATTTTTATTATTAATATTATTTTAATTTGACAAATCACAATTATATACATTTATGGGGTACAATGTGATGTTTTGATATATGTATACAAATGTAGAATGATTGAATCAAACTAATTAACACATCCATTGCTTCCCTAATCATTTTTTGTGGTGATACCTTTGAAATTTACACTCTTAGCTATTTTGAAATATATGCTACATTATTATCAGATATAGTCACCCTGCTGTGCAATAAATTAAAAAAAGTATTTCTCCTGTCTAACTAAAACTTTGTACTCTTTGATCAACAACTCCCTGTACCTTCCCCTTCTCCCCGTTTTCCCTCATCTCTCGTAACCACCTTTCTACTTTCTACTTCTATGAGTTAAAGTTTTCTAGATTCCACATATAAGTGTGATCATACAGCATTTGTCTTTCTGTGCTTGGCTTATATCACTTAGCATAACGTCCTCTAGGTTCATTCATGTTGTTGTAAATGATAGAATTTCTTTCTTATAAAATAGGCGAATAATATTTCATTGTATATATGTACCAGATTTTCTTTATCCATCTATCTGTTGATAGATGTTTAGAGTGATTTCATATCTTGACTATTATGAATAATACTTCAGGGAACATGGCAGTGGAGACATCTCTTTGACATACTGATTTCAATTCCTTTGGATATATACCTAAAAGTGGGATGCTGGATCATATGGCAGTTCTATTTTCAGTTTTTTGAGGAACCTCCTTACCATTTTCCATAATAGCTGTACCACTCATTCCCATCAACAGTATACAAGGGTTCCCTTTTCTCCATATTCTTGTTAACGTTTATCTTTTGTCTTTTTGATAATAGCCATTCTAATAGGTATGAGGTAATATCTCATCATGGTTTTGATTTACATTTGCCTAATGATTAATGCTATTGAGTATTTTTTCATAGATTTGTTTGCCATTTGTATGTCTGCTTTTGAGAAATGTTTATTCAGTCCCTTTACTCATTTTATAATTGGATTATTTGTTTTCTTGCTATTAAGTAGTTTGAGTTTCTTATATATTTTTGGTATTAACTCATCGGATGTGTGGTTTGCACGTGTTTCTCTCATTCTGTGGGTTGTGTCTTCACTTTGGTGATTGTTTCCTGTGCTGTGCAGAAGCTTCTTAGTTTGATACAGTCTCATTTGCCTATTTTTGCTTTTGTTGTCTGTGTTTTCAGGATCATATCCAAAAAGTCATTGCCTGGACCAATGTCATGCATCTTTTTTCTCTATGTTTTCTTCAAGTAGTTTTACAGTTTTGGTCTTATATTTAAACCTTTAATCTATTTTGAGTTGATTTGTGTACATGATGTGAGATAAGAATCCAGTTTCATTCTTCTACATGTGGATGACCATTTTCCCCAACACTATTTATTGAAAAGGTTATTTTTGTCCATTGTGTGTCCTTGGCAACTTTGTTGAAAATTAATTGACCATAAATATGTATATTTATTTCTGGGCTCTCTATCCTAATTCAGTGGTCAACGCGTCTGTTTTTATGCCAGTGCCATGCTGTTTTGATTACTATGGCTTTATAATGTATTTTTAAGCCAGGGAGTGTGATGCATCCACCTGAAAACATTATCTTTAAAATCGTGAACAAGATAAGGTTGCCTCCATTGCTATTACTATTCAATTGTATTGGCATTTCCAACTAACATGTAAGACAAGAAAAAAAAATTCAACATATATAAACATTAGAAAGGAAGAAATAAAGCTATAATTCATAGATGTGCTGGAACTTTTTTAGAAAATCCTAATGAATCTGTAAACAAATGAATTACTTAGAAAGTTTGGTGATATTGCTAGATATAAAAATAAATTTAATAAAATATGCCACATTTCTATACACCAACTACATTTGAAAACTAGTTTTGAAAAGATGGGCTTCATTATAGGATAAAAAAACTAAATTACCAGAGTTTTGCTTTAAGTAACAGCTGACCAGGATATCTTAGACCAACCCTCATAGAAAAGCTAGATGATGTACAAAAAGAAAATGTTTGAAGATGATTAAATCTATGTAAGCAATGAAATTTTCAGGTCCAGGACCTGGAATAAAAAAAAAAGGGAAGCCACAAGAGAAGTGAACTTAGCTTTTGGGGGCTGCTTTTCATCTCAAGGCATCTGCAGATTCTGAAATCCAAAGCAATGGCTGAGAGTTCCAGAAGCTAACCAGGGCTTTGGGCAGTCTCACAGGGATGAAGGGACAAAAGGCAGAGTTCAAGGCCCATTGAGGAGGAGGTGCTCAGTTAGGACCCCAGAGGACTACACGGTATGAGTTAGAGTAAACCTGAACTCGACAAGTCCTCCCAGGACTAGTGTGTAAATTAGCTTAATCCTGATTGGATTAAAGTGATATGCCCCTACCTTAACTGCCTGAAAAATTAACTACAAAATTAAATCCTCTGGAGCATAAAATCATCATCCAGTGTATAATATTACCTTTGTAATTTGTCCTACAAAATGTCTGGGGTGCTATCAAAAATAACCAGGTACACAAAAAGACAAGACCTTAACAAAAAACAATAGAAAAAAATATAATACAGGCAGACTACACAGAGAGGTTCAGTTATTAGAATTATCAGGTATAGACTTTAAAATAACTGAGATCAATATATTGAAAATGTTAAAAGAAAATATGGAAAATATTGGCAAAGAGAATGGGAAATTTAAAAGAAGTCAAATGGAAATTCTAAAATGGACAAATGTAATACTAAATTTAAGAACTCAATGGATGGACTGAACATCAGACTAGACACAGCAGATGAAAATGAACAAACTGGAAGATAGATCAGAATAAAATATTCCTACTGAAACATAAAATGGAAAAGGGTGGACATGGACATTATAGAAAGAGGTTAAGAGACATATCAGACAGAGTGAAGATGACTAACAAAAGTTGGTGAGAGAGCATGTGGCAGAACAGTATTTGGAGGATGGCTGAGAATTTTCCAAAACAGATGAAAGACCTCAAGCTATAGGTTCAAGAAGTGCTGTAATTCCAAAACAGGAAAAATAAGAATAAAATCATCCCTGGGCATGTGTTCCTATCTCTTTGCCTCCAATTTCTTTCTTTTTTTTTAGATTAGCTGTCAGTCTTGCTATTGTTTCTGTGAAGGTACTGCTTCTTTTTCCTCTGATTTCCCTTACCCAATAGGTGGTTATTGGCATAGGGGGAGAAAATAGGATAGAGAGATCCGATTCTATTCTTAAATAGAATAAAGAGATCAGAAATGGACCCATGAATACATGGAATTTATTATGATTATTTGACAGAGTGGAAGAAAAAGTATGTATTTTTAATAAATACTGTGAAGACAATTGGCTATATATTTGGAAAATAAAGAAATTTGACTCCTTGCTCATATAATATTCATACATTAATTTCAGGTACATTAAAGACCCTAATGTGAAAGGCAAAACTATAACATATTTTGAAATTAAAATAGGAAAGAATCATTGTGATGCCAAGGTAAAAAAGGATTACTTAAACAAGACACAAAAGCTAACCAATAAAGGGAAATATTGATTAAAGTAGTCTACAGTTGGAATTTTTGTTCACTAAAAGACTCCAAATTAAGAATTTCTGCTCATTACAATACACCATAAATTGAGTAAAAATATTATCCAGAATATACAAATTCCTACTAATCGTGAAGAAAGAGAAAGAACATTATAGTAAAATAGGCAAATGAAATAAAAAGCAATTTTAAAGGATCAGTTTTATATGACAAATGGAATGATAGTCAATTTCATTACTAGTCAGAGAAATGCAAATTAAAATCTATTATTTCATATTCAATTGTCGGACAAAATCAAGTGTTAATGAGAACCTGGAGAAATCTGTTCCACACTGCTGTTGGGTATAGAAACTGGTGTAACTATTCTGGAAATGAGTTTGGCAATGTTGAACCATGAGCATGCCCTATGACCTACCAATTCCATGACAAGATATCTAAGTTGGAGGAAATCTTGTATGTGCGCATTAGGAGACAGAGATATTCATAATGGCATTTTTTATTATGAACAAAAATATATAACACACATATATTTATATAAGTTATATATTTATAAACAATATATATACTATATAAATAACCCAATTGTTCATCAATAGAAAGATACAACTCATACACTAGAGTCCTATACAGCCATGAATATGAAAGAACATTTATGTGTATCAGAAGAGACCAATCTCACAAACATAATATTGGATACAAAAAGAAAGTCACTAAAGAAGAATGTACTGCTGTAATTCCATGATTGTAAAGTTCAAATGTAGATAAGTAAAATACATATTGTTTAGGGATACCTGCACATGTGGTAAACACTATAAATCATAAGCATTCAATATGATAGTTACCTCTATAGAAGAGGAATGGGTTGTAATCAGTGATGTATAAGTGGCTTCTGAGTGTGGTGTTGTTCAGGTTCTTGGAATAGATGGTGGGCATCCATTTTAAAAAATACTGCAGCAACATCTCTCCTCTGTGCAGGGCTGGATGGCTTTGCCCAGTGAATCACCTACATCCTGGCAAAGGATGTGTATCTGAGTGAGTTGAATTTGTTAAACCAAATTTGGTTTTAGCTAATTTTCCTTTGAGTGCACTTTTCTTCAAAATGGTCAACCCATGCTCATTTGAAAACAAACCTAACTCATGACATTTCAAATCATTGCTGGCCCAGTCACTGAAATCTGATTTTGGTACTGCTACTTGTTTCACGAGGTCTTTGGAGACTATTTAGGAGACTATTTAAAGTTATTTTCCTTCCGCCCAGCCCAATAAATTCTGAACGATGTGAGATGAATCAGTTTTTCTAAGCTGAAGGCCTCCATCCAAGGTCAAGTTATGCTTTCCTCTCTGTTTGGATTCCACGAATATCAAGGTTTCACTCTTCTGCACTGCATGGTTGTTTTGTATCAATTCTCCTGAGCCCCAGGGAAGAGCCTTCTGTTCAGCTGCAGGAACACAGGACAGTTCCTAACCCAAACTTTGGAAAACTCCCTCTGAAAGAAGAGCTGGGCGTTGCACAGTAGCTTTCAGTTCAAAGGTGACCCTTCCCTACCCTCCTCAGATCATCTGCTGTTTGTACAGGCTACTGGTTCTTGCCCTAATTGTTTTGAGTAAATGAGGGTGAAAACCTGGAGAGGGTGTGTGGGATGGGGTGGGAGAGGCTGAATTTTCATGGAGACTCAGTTTTATTTATCATTTGTTTACCCCTGTCTACTCTCCTATCATCTTTAATCCTCCCAATAAACCTTTCCCCAGCTTGGAAAAATATAGTGAATTTCCACATTTCTTTCCCTCCTGGTGTTTTGGTGCTAGGATGTACTTTGAACAAAGTATGCTCATCTCAAGAATCTGGGAAGGAGAAGAGGTTGAACTGCAGCACCCTTGGGTGAGGAGAGGGGCCAGGAGTGGGAGAAGGGAAGGCTTGTTTGTGTTTTCCAAAGAGAGCTGCAAGTGCTTCCCCTGAAATCCTTGGCGAATAACCCTTGCTTATTTCCTTCTGAACATTTTGTGAATTACTGTGGTGTCCTTTATTATGCTAGCAGCAGTAGTGGCCGCTGGGGTTTCTAATAAGGAGGAGACATTGCCTCATGGCCTTTTGCATTTCTGGAGGAGAAAAAATGTAAACTGCTAAAGCCCCTGTGTCCCCACCTCAGACCTTATTATGGCCTGACAGCTGGGAAAAGCATAGGAAGCAATTAAAACACCCACCATTAGTCACAAAAGAAGAGCCCAGCCCCAGCCAACAATGAAAGGAGCAGATCTGCAAAAGAAAGAAAGGAGAGAGAGGGACAGAGAGAGAGAGAGAGAGAGAGAGAGAGAGAGAGAGAGAGAGAGAGGGGAAGGAGACAGGAGAACAGTTTTATGTTTATGTGTGGCTTTTGAGGCTTTGTGGTAGTGTGTACCTCTGGATTCATTTGAGGTTATTTATTTCCGTAGATAGTGTCTAAAAAATGGGAAGATCCTACCCAAGTACTTGCCCAATTAACTTTAACACCTGTCTGGCTGGGAACACTTTGTAAATGCATTAATTGAAAGGGCTGTGTGTGTTTGGCTGGGGTGGGGAAGCAGTAATTCTACAACCCAGAGAGGGAGAGGAGAGGGAGGAGGAATGGAGCCCTGCAGGCACCACTGGAAAACCATCATCCCGGATGGGGCCCCAGGGCCTCCTCTCTCCTTCCCCCAGGGGCTTCTTTGCTGGGACCTGGGGAGGGCAGAGAGCCTCTGATAGCTACATCCCTGGCTGCCCCTGGAAGGCGCTTGTTTTTGCTGGGGCCTGCTTCTGCTTTAGAGCCTAATGGATTCTGGCTCTCCCTTTTCCTCTTCAGAGGCCTACAATCCGCACCAAATGTTTCACATTACTCAGTGTGAAAAACCTCCTATTCTTTCAGATTTTTTACAAGTTCACATATCCGTGGAAACCCGATATTCCATATTTCATTCTGCTTTGTGGATGTCATTGTGAGGGATGCAGGTTCACATGCAACAGGCCTCTTCTGACTTTGATCAGCTTGACCACAACTAATTGTAAGTGGAGAACAAATGAAAGAAATATTTACAAATTTCATGGGAATTCAGGCGGGGCCTAAGCCTCCCCTAATGCCTCCATTCACAGTAAATGTTTATTGAATACTTTGACTTTACTGTGCACTTCAATATTTATATAGTATTAGGTTCTGTCTTGTTCTGAGGAGATCCAAAGAGTTAGTAAAACGACCTTCCCCTTCTCTGCTTTACCCCCTTCTCTTCTGTAAAGTTCCTTTCTTTGGCATCACAAAATCTGCTGTTGTCTAAAGAAAACCAACTCAGATTCCAAAGCTACAGCTGTAAGAAGGGGAAGGAGAAAAAGATAGGGGTCGGGAGAGGCTAGAAAAAAAAAGACCGTAAAATTTAAAACAAATTTTGAGTTGCATAGTCGAGTTGGGAAAAAATCAAATGAAAACGCTCAAGATTTGTTCAAAATAAAGTCATAAATGCCTGGAGCCAAGTTAAACAGCTGCTGGGTCAGGCAAGCTAAGGCCTGAGAGGCAGCACCAGCTAAGAGCTGAATATTATGCAATTCATCAGCATTTGCCTGGCTATAAAGAAACACGGAAAGCCCTGTTAGAAGATTTCAGATTTAGGTTTTTCCATTCCTAAGCACACTTTTCCAGAAGAATTTTTGTTTACCCGGGAACCAAGATAACCTTGATGACTCCCCCCTGGAGGTTTTGGAGAGGGGACACTTGATGGCTGGGAAAGGGTCAACTGACTCCCTCCAGCTCCCCTGCCTAGTGGCATATGTTGGAAGCCCCTTCAGATGCCGCCTTCTTCCCACTGCTGTCCTGAGCTGCCTGCACTTCCGGGGCGGCTTAGACAGATGACCGTGCAGATGCTAAAGGGAGGAGAGGAGGTGACCTCTGTCCAGAGAGTCCTTTTGCTATCGCCTTCTTGGATGGCAAGTGTGTCTGGGGTCTGACAGCTTCGTCATAATAAATGCTCTAACAACTGCTCTTTTAATTAGGAACATTTCACATCTGTGTCTGCTATACCCTGGGCCCGTTTCACCCCAGAAGTCGTAAAAGTCAGGCTAGATTCTGTTGTCTGTGGGGGCTGGCTTAACCTGCCATCCCCCCTCTTTCTGCCCAGACATGAAAGGCAAGATGCGAGGATCACACAGACTGGAAGGTGAGTGACCCTAAACAACTCCAAACCTCTGATGATGGAGGTGCACACAGAGAAGGGTGGTCGGCAGGGCCTTAGGACAGACGACTCGAAACAGAGAGCAGCAGACGGTTGAACGAGAAATGGAACGTTGGAGAAGGAAGTCAACAACAAAGCTGATACAAAATGGGCATGAGATTCCAAAGAGGGTTTTTGGAGCGCTTTATTAGTACAAATTTCTTTTTAAAATCAAATTTTAATTTTGCTTTTTGAGAAGTCATTGATTTCACCGAAGTCAATAAAGACATTTTTATGAGCACAAAAATCTGAAATCAGGGTCAGAGATTTTTTTAAATCATGCCTTCTCAAATTATGCTTTGGTTTCACAGCATTGAGACAATCTTTATCATAAAAATCAGTAGTCCCAAAGCTGAAATGTTTCAACATTTCAGTTTGTAATTTCAATATTATTTTTAATTTAAACTGACCTAAAACCTTGAAAGAGGACTATGCAATATTTTTGTTTCAAAAGGCAACTGTTGACATTTAACATCAATAATTATAAAAGTCACATAAGCACCCCAAAATTATAAGTGGTAAAACTATATGAATATAACATCATGATGAAACATGTAAACAGTTCACTTGTTACTGTATAATTGACTATGATGTATTGATGAGAGAGTGGTTGATGGTTAATTAAGCACAATGCACACATTCGATATTAAGAGTATACTGATTTGTCTAGTTTTGTATCAGTGGACATTCAGAGGTCTGAATTTTCAAGAAAGGCAATGCCTGGTCACACATATTCTACTCAAAGATCTGTCTACAAAAGTTTCTTCATTATTTTTTATGCTATAATGTGTGACATATGTAGACCTTAAGTAAACATATCAAGCTATTGGGAATGACTTTTTACTAGTGATGCGCATCAGGGTAGGATGGGAAAAAGAAGACTGTATCCATTCCTGTGGTCTTTCCAGCCATAGTCCCAGACTTCCAAATCCAAGGAAGGGCAGGAAAAAGATCTGGCAAAGAAAACAATTAACCCAACTTTTCTAAACCTCTTCTGCAGAGGGAATCTCTCTCTCTCTGACACTGTCAGAGAACATCTCTCCACATAGCAAACCTTGATATGTTACCTCCCAGGTAACACCATTTCCTGAGACGCAGTCTTCTCCTCATCCAAGGCTTCCAGTTGTGGAATTCTTGAGCTGCCCTCTTGAAGACCTCTCTTTCTCTTTCAAAGCTTGAGAGGGACACAGCATCATGTTAAGCACGTCCCAGGCTGGACGGAGGAGTGCCAGGCACCCTTCTGCACCACTCTGACCCTCTGGTTTCATTGCCGTCCTCGGTGTTGAGCAGGACTGAATGACCATCAATAGATCAGTAACTGCGTTGTGCTAACCTTTAGGAATCAGCCCCCCAAAATCCCAAATCAGGTTACACTGGCCCCGAGTAATGTCCTCCTTGTTCTTCTTCCAATTCTCTTCTCTCACCTCTGGAGCTGCCGCCTCTCATCCCCAGGAGTCCTATTTTTCTCCAACACCCTCTCCCCATCAAAATATGCTCTGAGAACCCTGTTTACCCTTAAATGTAACTGGACAATAATAACAAACTGTTCTCACTTTTAAAGATGATCTTCAGTGAGGTAAACAGACAGAGCTGGAGTGGTGGACAGACGCAGCCGAGCAGGGGAGGTCGGGAGACCTGACTGACCACAGCCATGCTGCTGGGCCTTGCCTGTGGCCAGCTAGAGGGCTGGGGGTCTTGGCAAGTAAGGGAGTGCTCTCTAGGTCCCCAGCGCAGCAGGACGTGGTGGTCAAGAACTTCAGTTATGGAACCAGATGAGCCAGGTCAAATCCTGTCTCTGCCACTTACTAGCTGTGTAATGTAATGATGGGCAAGTTTCCCAGCTACTGTCTACCTTGGATTCCTCATCTAAAAAATAGAGCTAATCATAGTGCCTACCTTGTGGCATTGTTCTGAGATTTGACCGAGTAATACGCAAAGAATGTTTAGAACAGCACTTAGCACATAGTAAATGGTACATCAATAATACTTATTTTTACTATTGCAGGAGGCAGGAGGTATTTTCTTTACCAGAGCATTCATTAAGCTCCTGCTGCCATCCTAGCAACAGAAATGTTTATTGAAGTTAGATTCCTTTCCTTTGTTAAGGAGATCCTCTACTTCAGGGCCTTTCCTGGATTAACAATCCTATTAATTTGCATTTAACACTCAGAGGTTACTGCTATGTTTTCATGTAAATGTTTTAGTTATTTCTTATGAATTGTAAATTCAATACTATGTCTTTTTAATCATATATGTATTTTAAATATGCATTTCCCTTCTAAAGAATGTGGGATGGGGTGGGGAATCCACCTAAAGTGCATTCGTAGAAGAATGCTCAATTAGAAAGGTCTTCAAATTTGCCTAAGCAGCACAAATATCCTTAGATCAATTTTCTTCAATGTGCCTTAGCCAAGAAAATGGCCTTTTCCCGAATTATCTGTTTTAAAGGTGGTTATCAAAATTTTTCAATGGTCAGATATCACATGAATTGTTCAGAAGCAAAATTAGAGCCCTTGTTAATCAGTACTAATTAATGGAAGCAGAAGGAGGAGATTGTGGACAATTGTGGAGGAATGTTATTTACCTTTCCTATGTAGGAATGTGTCTGGACTTCCACAAACAAGGGATAGAAGACACTTATTTTACTTGTAATTTGAGCTGTGAAAATTATCCTATGTCTAAGTGTTCTTCATGCCACCAGAATTTTTTTTTTTTTAAAAGCACAATTTAAAGATGAAAAAAAAAACTAGCAGCTTGCAAATTGTGCCTCTTTGCACAAATGGACCACATTCCAGAACGGGGGTTTATGGGACCCCACCTACATTAAACTGACCAAAATGGGGGTGACCCATTGACAATAGATCTCTTTATTGTATTGTTTTGACACAGAACAAGTGACATTCCTCAGGCCCCTTTTCATGTTACAGTCTGCCACGAAATACGTCTGTACTCTTTTTACCTGCAGAACTGGGTTATGTCAACTTCATCACTTTTAGGTTTATCTGATGGCAAATGAAAATTGATACTGGTGGGGAGGGTAATGACAACTTGGTTACCAGACAACCATTCATCTCTGTTTTTAAGTTCTTTGAGGAGTTTCAGTTTAAACTTAGAAAAATGTTTATGAGCAATGATATACCAAATTTCCGTGAATATATTTATACAAGAAAAACAGGAAAGGATGCACGTATTTGCTCTTTCTATAATATATATTCACTCATGCAGAGATTAGACATTATATCATGCTTATGTGTGCACACAGGTTTGTGTATATGCCTGTTCATGTGCTATAATATGACTCTATATATGTATATGTTTATGTGGATATAGATATATGTATAGTTGAAACATTTTTCCTGACACTCTGAAAACATTGCATATGTGACTATAGAGTGAACAAAGCTTTAAATCCATTGATTGTGTGAATACTGTTTATATACTATGTAAGTTCTACAGTACTCTTATATATCAGAATTGCTGGAAAAGGGAGACTTTCCTAGAATATATTCCACAGTATTCCTTGTGACATTATGATTTAATTATCCTGGAATATAGCATGAAATAGATTTGAATCCTCTTTTCCTCCTTGAACACTGAGAAAATCATAGGCTCTGCCAATGGCAAGGAAACAAGGATCTGTTGAAAATGAGCCATCTATTTTACGTATTTTATGAATGATGACACAAGTATTATAAATATGCAGTAATTATATACGCTAATACATACATTCAATATATCCAAGGTTTCCACTGTGAATATTTTTTAGAATGCTTTTCTATAGTTACATCTACTATCTATGGAAATTGTATCTTAGCTATAGCCTTGGATAAATTTCAAAGAATCACAAATCTCTGGAAATGAGTCCAGACTCCATTGAATACAGAAATGGAAAACTGGCAGTGAGCATGCCAGATTTTGCCCGCAATTGAGTTTTGTTTGGCCATTCAGTGTGTGTGTGTGTGTGTGTGTGTGTGTGTGTGTGTGTGTGTGTGTATGTGTAACAGCTTTAACGAGGTATAATTGGCATACAATAAACTGCATATATACTATACAGTTGGATATGTTTGGATAAAGGTATATGCCTGGGAAATTCATCATTTGGATAAAGATATGCACGGATAAAACTGTCATTACACTCAAGATAATTAACATATTCAGTGCTACCAAAGTTCCTCATGTCCCTTTGTAAACTCTCTTCCTGTCCCCAGTTCCTTCAGGCAACCACTGAGCTGCTTTCCAGTCATTATACATTAGTTTGCGTTTTCTAGAATTTTCTATGAATAGAGTTGTACAGTTTGTGCTATTTTCTGTTTGGCTTCTTTCACTCAGCATAATTATATTGAGATTCACCCAAAAGTTATACTAATTAAAAAGATTTCTCCTCCTACATTTACTTCTAGAAGTTTTATAATTTAGGTTTTATATTAACGCCTCTATCCATTTTAAGTTAATTTTTGTACATGGCCTGAGGTGTAGATGAAAGGTTTTTTTTTTCTTTTTTTTTTTATGTGAATATCAAATTATTCCAGCACCATTTGGAGGAAAGACTTACCTTTCTCAGTTGAACTCCCCTGGCACTCTTTCAAGCTGGGGCACTTACAGGGCTCACCTATTTTCCACTTCTCAGAGGCCACTGTCCTTTGTTGACTGATACCTTGTGTCTTGAAAACCATTGTTTCCTATAGTTTGTGTCTGTGTGTTTTTTTAATTTCAGATAGGAAGGTAAGTCTGTTTCTTGTTACTTCTTCTTGGTCAGAAGTGGAAGTTCCCTCCTCAGTTTTATTTTCCCTCTTTTTGAAATAGTTTAACTTGTTCCCAACAGATAAAATTTAGGATGTATCATATTAAAATCTAGATTTTGGCTTCTTTTGAAAAATCTGCAGACTTGCAAAATGGGACACACACTCCCCACGGCAGTTGTTTCCCCGGTTCTCACCGCACTGGACTCCCTGGAGCCTGATTAGTCCAAACCTGTCGTTTTATTCAGGAGGAAACAGAGTCAGAGAGGCAAATCGAGTTGGAATTGTAATCTAGGGTCTTGGACTCCTAATCCAATAGTGTCTCCATAGAGATTGAGTAGGCCTATTGCATTCTTGGTATGGAGTGGAGCAAACTAAAGGTCTGAATATCTGCTGACAGATTTAGAGACTCAGTGCCTATAACTCATACTCTTTTTTTTCATCTCTTGATAATAACCTGTGAAGTTTATTATAATTTATCTGTTGCCATATTTGGAAAGCAAAGGATATGGCGGGGATTTAACTGTTACTTAATTCTCTTAAAGGAATTGTTCATTCAGCAAAATTACCTTTTGAGGATTATGTTCATATTTCCTCATTAACTAAATTGCCTCCAGCATTTATGTTCAGTATTTCAATCTCTAATGAATTCCTACCAGAAGGTAATACTGAAATAACTGCAATATAGGGAACGTGGCTGCAGTATTTCTCACCCATTCGTAACTTTCTGACTTAGGTTACTGAAGATGTTCATGTCAGAATAAACTGAGAAATTCAATCTGTTAGCCTGGGAAATTACGTGATAAAAGCTGTATCTACCATTTTCCTCTCCAACTGATCAGCCAAAAGATTACCAAACTATCATGCAGTATGTAGGAATAAGGGCCAAAAAAACAAATCACAAAATCAGTAAGAATCATGTGAAGTGATACTTTGTTAGTAGATTTAGTAGACAGATGGATTTTTGGAAATAAATCCAACGTTTTATAAAGACTTGTGTCTTTACTCTGTTGTTAGATGTGATGAAATTACAGACTATGAAGTACAATTTATAACTTTGATTTCATAGTCTGATTTTTCCTTTCGCATAGATCCTATACAAAAGTAGAAAAGAAAGCAAAGTATGAAATTATTTTGGTATTATTTTACTGTGTTGCCATCAATGACTATTACTGATTCAAAAGCAAAAAGGAACTGTTGAACTATCTTACGATTTTCATGTTTAGGATCATATTATACCTAATGGAAACTGTTTTACCTTGCTTGCAAGAGCTGTTAAAACTGCTTGTGTGACAAAGAATGCTATAGACCATTCCAAAAGTCAAGTGAGAACATGCTTTTACGGATAAAGGGAGCCAGGTAGCATCAAGGCTTGGGCTGCTAGAGCATATGTCTGCTCCCATCCAGTGTCCAGAGTGTTACTCTGGCTGATGGAACAGAAGAGAGATGCACAGGCCATGGGATTCTACTTTCTGGAGCTGACCGTATTTGGGTGTCGGGTAGCCCATGTAAGTTCCCAGCCACTAAATTCTGCCTTTCTACCTAGTTTTCAAAGTAGCGTTGGCCAAAACCACAAGTTGCTTTTTCTATTTCTTTATGGGTCTTCTCTCTCTTCACTCTCATTTTCTTTCCCTTCCTGCCTTCCTTTTCCTCTCTTCCTCTGCACCTTTTTAGGACTTGCTTAATTCTAGTTTTAAGTATGTCTACATTTTTCCCCTTCCTGAGAATCCTCACATAATCACATCTCTCTCCAACCCCTCTCCTCCCTAGCATGTCTCTTTAACCTGCTTAAACAGGAGATTCAGACCTCTTGTGTCTCCTCACAGCCAGCATCACAGCCGGTGTCTAGCCCTGGTTCCCCTGCAAAGCTTCCACTCAGGCTAAGGTATTCTGTGGTCTGCTTTCATTGAGACAAAAATCCATCAGACTAAATTTTATAGCAATGTCATCCCTTCTTGGACAGAGTTAGATTGACTCTCCCCTAAGACTTTCCAGTTTGAAAACCCAGGACATTGTTCTCATGTTATTTTTCTCACATGTCCTCGACCTTCTCCCTTGTGTCTCCTCATTAACCTGTTCACTGACTTTTTGGCTACTCACTCAAAATCTCTTTCCTCCCAGATGGTATCTCCTCTTATTGCATTTCCTACATCTTCATAGAGAATCCGTAATATTTATTTTTGCTTTGGTCCCAAAGCTTGGAAATATGCTGGTAGGATTTTAATCGTCTTGCTTTCTTCAACCCTTCATTCCCCATCACTTTTGTGTTTCCCTGATTTAAAAAACAAGTGTTGTCCTCACTACTAGGAAAGATCATTTACTCCAAGTCATTTTCCTCCAGCAATGACATCTTTCTGTTAACACGTAGTTTTGCAAGTTTCCTGCCTTCTTGCTATTTTTGGTAACTATTCATTATGAGATATGAATTTTGTCTTTGTGTCTCTTTACAATTTTCCTCCCAGTCTCTTCTTCCCCAAATCCATTCTAAGGCTGATGCTGACTTCCTTGCCTGGGGGAAGGTTGTGGAAGGGCCTAAAGATGAAGTCCTTGAAGCAGCTCCCCCCATGCTCCTCTAGTTCCTGGCTCCTGCTTTCAGGGACCTTAAATCCCTGGAGAGTCAGGCTGTGGGGAGAGGAGGACAGGCAAGTAGAAGAGGTTGGGGAGATGGAAAGTGGTGATGGAGACAAATATCCCCCCAGCCTGGGGAGGGTTCAGAGGCTCACCATCTGTGGGTTCCATGAGAGATAGTGACCTGTGACATACTCTCTCACATGCCCTAAAGGAGGGCCAGGACTAGGGTGTGGCAAGAGAGGCACTTCGCTAGAGCACAAAACTCAAGGGGACTCCAAAAAACTCATTAATCAAGCTGAGAAATATTTTAATGTATCCTTTTAAAAAATCATAATTAATGCAAAAAAATCATAAGGAACAAAATAGCAACAGTTTAAATAAGGAGAAAATTCAGAGAGGGCTGTACCTCCAGATGGTGGATGGTGTTCCAAAGTCCTTGGCCCCAGGCATCTCAGCAACCATCCCAGGCTCCAAGGACACCAAAGTTTCAGAGTCCCTCTTTTTTTAGAGACCCCAGTGGATTTGGACACAAGCACCACAATAGTAACCTGTATGGACAGATGGATAGAGGGTCATTGCTAAAATAATTTTTAATGTTGAAAATCCTTGGAGACTTTTGTCCAGCCGTGGGTGGAAGCCCTCGTAATGGCAGAAATTAGGGCCTTGCATTTGCATTTTTTTTAACTCCAAATAAGTAAAAAGGAGGTACTTCTTGCACTTAGAGTCTTACCATTGCATATTCATACCGAACACAGTGCCTCCGTCTGAAGCATGGCCATTACTCCTAGTGAAGAGTAGGAAGCCAAGATCCTTTCTTTTCTCTCCCCAGCCCTGTATTGCCTTCTCTTTCCTATCACAAAAGTCCACACCTATTATTAACGAGTGACTCCCTGGCCCAGTGTCCATTCATTTAAAGATCTGGGAAGCACTCTCTGAATCTTGTCTTCATATATATAAAGAGTGTCTCTTCTTCTTGCTTTATTTGCATCCTTAATATCTGAATTTTTTCCTCCAGTCTTATTAGCAGAATCAGCACTTTTAATGTGGGCTCTGCAAGGCAGCTTGATTTGGTGGAAAGACCACTGGGCAGAGCATTAAGAGACCTGGACGCTGGACCTGACTCAGCTCCTAACTGGTTTGTGAATGTGGGTGAGTCAGTTCCTTTTGCTCCCCGAACTTCGGTTTCCTCATCTGTGCAAAGAGGGGTTTAAACTAGATGAGCTCTAGGGTTTCACTGTGGCCCAGCATTCCATGAGTTCTGAGGATAATTTTGTTTCTCACCAAACTACCAGTTCCCAGCTGATGCATTTATAATCACTTTAAAACAACCCAGCTGCAATCCCAGTTTTGCCCCATGCTTCAGCATTGTAGTTTCCATTTTCAAAATCTGCTGGCTATCTGCTGGCTTCCAGTTGTCGTCTGTGTTGAAATGAGATTTCTCACTCTTGCTTGCAAGGCCCTAACTTATCAGAGGAAAATCCCTGACAGTTCTTTCCTCTTCTTTGATTTAAATCTTGCTTAATGTTAAAGTGGAAAAAGAAGCAATACGAATTTGAGCCAATCATAAGCGAGTTCCTTCATCTGTGAAACAGAAAGGTTTCCTTAGATGCTCTTCTAAGCCCTTTTTAGCTTTTAAATTCTGAGTCACTTCAAGTATCATGACAATGTTCCTGGAATTTGAATAAGTTTATAATATCTTTTTTTTTTTTTTTTTGAGACAGGATCTCGCTCTGTCACCTGGGCTAGAATGCAGTGGTGTAATCATAGATCACTGCAACCTCAAACTCCTGGGGTCAAGCTATCCTCCTGCCTCAGCCTCCCAAGCAGCTGGAACTACAGGTGCACGCCACCATGCCCAGCTAAGTCTTTTAATTTTTTGTAGAGACGACTGGTCTCAAACTCCTGGCCTCAAGCAATCCTGCTGCCTTGGCCTCTCAAAGTGCTAGAATTACAGGCATGAGCCACTACACCCAGCTGCTACCTTTTTTTTTCATCCCATGCATCAATTTTTAAACTCCAAGTTTCTTCTTCCATCAGTTGTCTAGAAATTTATATAGAAATGTTAGACTTCCTATCTGTTGCTTGGCCCATCTAACTTTTATAACTTAGCGTTTGAGAAACACTGTTGTTTTATAAAGAGGTTGGGGAGTTTCCATAATCCACATTATTTTAAATGTATTTAAAAATCTGAAGAAGTGCGTGTGTTTGTGCACATGCATGTTTTAAAGGTATAAAGTGGTCTCTCCAGCCACTGCAGAATCTGTATATGTTCTGTGCTTTGTTTGCCGAGAGGACTGCACAGACTTTGTGCATTCTGATGCTTGGGGACTGTGAAATATGGTCTCTAGAGACTGGTTTTAAAGATGATTGGTGGAGTCTCCTTGCCTCCAAGTGTAGTGGCACTTCCAAGTTCCTTGAGTACTTCCGGGTCATCAGCCTAGCTCTCAGTTTCCAGGGCTGCTGAAGAAGCTGTTGGGGAAAGTAGGTACCTACTGTTGAGTCCTGGCTGTGCCACTTCTGTTCCAGGGTCTTCCCTACAGGACATCAGCAACATCCTCCTCTTAAGCTGTGGCATACAGTTACACAGAAGTACACTTTAGGAAACAGTCTTCATTCAAGAGGGTCCAGATAAGTTCATACAGACTTAACAATTTACCCCAACTTGGCCTTCAAGCTCTGTTTTAGTTTGAGAAAGCTATACATTCTGCATTGGAACAGTCAGGAACAGAACCAGTTTTAGAGGCTTCTTAAATACATACAGAGTCTGTGATCATGTCTGAACTTTTGTATTGAATGATGTTGAATTCAGGGAGGCGACAGAGGTTATTAAAGTGAATAAAGTGAAAATCGTAGCCTGTGATGGTAAAAATACTGGTTCCAATACTACAAAATGAATAGAAAAAAAAAGCCTTTTAAAAATGCCATCTTCTGCCATTAGGCATCACTTTTTGTAGAGCAGCATAGGAGAGACTTTTAAAAACATTTATTTTAGCAATGCAGAAATGACTACATTGCTACACTAACCAGAGAATGTCAGTAGAGTGAAGCTTAAAACTGTGGCCTCTTACATTTTCCTTTCTTCTGCAGCATGAAAAAATAGCACTTTTTAAAATGACAGATCAAAAGGTGTTGCCTTTCTAACATTAATAAACCCATTTTAAACTCTTTGTAGTAATTGGAGGAGCTATTAAGCTAGCAATATGAAGATGGTCGTTCAGCATTTTGAAAGGGTACTATGTTTATTGCAATGGAAGTTAGGAAAATGTATTGTTTCAGTAAAGTCATATTTTATCAATTATAATTTTTACAATTGATAAAATGCATTAGCAGGGGCAGTAGCATATCCTAGATGGAATTTTACTCAGAAAATCCATTTCTTAAAAGTATAAAACCAGAGGTAACATTGGGATGACAAACCTCCTAAGAAATATAACTTTATTACGAAAGCAGAAAATCTTTTGACAGGCCCCCACCCCCAGCTAAAACAAAACAACCAAACCAAACCAAATCAAAAAAATCCCTAGCAATATAAAATAGCCCCCACATGACACGTAAATTATTTCTTGAACTGGTCATATTGGTCAAATCTAAAAAATTTCAAAATTTTCTTAAATTCTACTCATTATTAGACTTTCAGTTAATCTCACTAAGTGTAAAAATAAAAGATGAGAGTGTGGAGACTTGAAGTCTTCAAGCTGAAACTTTCAGTGCTTGGATTCATCTCAATGAACAGGAACAAGCAGGTTGGAACAGAACTCTACATTTTCTGGATCCTTCTCCTGGTTTTAGTAGCTTCCTCTGCCTTGCTCTTCCACTGCTTTCCCCATTTGAAATACAGAGGACTATGTTACTGTCGTGTGGAGCAACCCTAGGCAGGAACAAGTCACGCGAGAGAAAACTCCCCAGGGAGTAGCAGCTGCTGTCCTGCTCTGGCCCTTTGTGCACTTCATGGACCTTGACCATCACAGGTTGGGGCCACAGCTCCAGGGGTCCATATGTAACATTTGGAGCTGTCTCTTTAACATGGGACTTTTTGAAGATTATGAAAAGAGGCATTATGGTATAGCGGAGTGTTGAGCTACGTGCACCTCCAGACCACATGCATTAGAATCATCATGCATCTCAGAACCATCCTGAGGGCCAGGGTCCCATCACAGTCCTGCTGAGACTGAAACTCTGGGTGTGTGGCTTGAGAGCTGGAAATTTCAACAAGATCCCAGATAATACTTGTTGAAGTGGAAAGCTTCTGCTCTTGTAGTTTTACCATCTCTGATGAAGTACATCTGGGTTCAAATTCTAGTTCTGCCCCCTTTTAACTGTGTGATCTAGAAAACCTCTGAGCTCTCCAAGTCCCACTTTCCTTATCTATAAAATAGGAATAATGATGGCGCCCACCTCCTATGGCTGTGCTGAAAATTAAATGAGATAATGTTGTGAAGCACTTAGCACAGTATCTGGCTCATGTGAAACACTTGTATTTTGAAAGGCTACAGTTATTGTCATTATTATAAAAAGTTCCATGAAGGATATGCAAATATCCACTCTGATTTGAGTGTAATACCTAATGTATGTTTGAAGGAATTAGTACAAACTGTACAGTGGACTCTAATATTAAATTATAGCATCTCTTCCCTAACGGGAGCCAGTGAAGTGGACAAAGCAACGGTTACTTCCCTCGTGCTGTGGTTTGAATGTGTCCACTTCAAAATTCAGGGGTTGCCCATGTGACAGTCTTAAGAAACGGAGCTTTAAGAGGTGATTAGCGCATGAGGGCGCCTCCCTCATGAACAGGATTATGCTTGAAGGCAGCAGTGTGGCTAGCTTGCCCTTCTGCTACGTGAGGGCACAGCGTTCCTCTCTCCAGAGGATTCAGCCATAAGGTGCCATCTTGGAAGCAGACAGCAGCCCTCACCCAGCACTGCACCTGCTGGTGCCTTGATCTTGGACGTCTCAGCCTCCAAAATTGTGAGAAAATAAACTTCTGTATAAATGAGCTAGTCTCAGGTATTTTGTTAAATAACACAAAACAGAGTGAGACATCTAGCTTTGCATTTTTCTTGTCCCAGATTCTGTTGATGCTCTTTTGGCTGCTCTGTGTGCTTCTTATCCCAAAGAGTCAATGATATTGCCCTCTGTTGTTGGTTTTAAGGCCATTATTCCTGAGTTTCTGCTTTTGAACCAGCTCCAAGGGGAGTCTTTAGCAGATGATTTACAAAGAAGACTTTGATGCTCTGCAGCGTGTCCTGCAAAATGCTCTCAGTTTGCCTTCCTTGTTAACCCTGGTGGCCTTTGAGAACAAGGCCTGCAGCTGTCTTTCTCTGGCCACTCTCCTGTCCCAAGCTGCATTCTTTTTCTGCTGGGCTAAATTTTTTTCCATCGACCACAACCTCTGAACTATGATTATAGAATCCTGATTTTCTGAGATTTGGCAGGACGAATCACTTCCTTGTGGCCATCTGAGCAGCAGAGGGCTTCCTCGCTGCAAATAGGGTAATGTTTCCTGGATAACATCATTAGCTATCAAATATACTTCATTCTTCCCACAAATTATTTTCATAACTTTAATCACTTCAAATTTCTTGGGGCTCAGGGGCTATATTAATGACAAAGAATCATTAATTTCAAGGGCTGGAAAAGTTCTTGAGCTATAATTTATTTGACTCCCCTCCAGAAAATATTCTAGGACAAATCCAAATCTTCTAAGCACAAGAAACATAACAAATGATAATTCTTTTTAAAAAGTAGCATTGGCCAGCACTATGCATGTGATGTAAACTTGAAACTATCAAGGTTAGTTGGAAATGTCCCACATTGAACATTCCTTTTTCATGACCGCAGCACTAAGCCAGGCATTAGCAAAGGCACAGAAGGATCCTCCTTCTGCAAGAGTGCATCCTAGTTGAGGAGACAAGACTTGTGGTTGTAAATAGTATTAAAACGAGGCTGGATAAGGGTGTGAATAAGCACTGAAGCATAGAGAACTTGGAGAAGAAAGAGGCTTGTGGGATGGAATGATTTCTTGGCTATTTCCCACCTGCAACCCTGGCTTCCCCTCCACTCCGGACCTCCAGGTGATCCACCACTGATATTGCATGGATCTTGTCAAGGTATTTGTGGATAATGTACCCACAGGTAGGAGGCTGGTGGTCTTAGGGAGTTGGCTCCCACTGGCTGTTACATCTGTTGGTAGAAGAAGGTCAGCACAAGTGACCACGCAGCTGACACTTTGTGCAGATGCCCTGCCTGCAACATCTCACCCAGACCTCCAGCAACCCTGCAGGCAAGAAGGTATCGTTTCTGTTTAACATGCAGCAAAAATGAGGCTGGGAGGTTTAGTAACTTCCCCAAGTTATCGTGCAGTTAGTAAGTGGACTTGGGTTATAATTCAGATCTTTGATGCTGTGACAAACCAGGCTCTAGATTATTACTGCTGAAAGACCAGAATTACTTTCTGGGAAAATTGGCTCAAGTTTAGCAGTGGTCTTATATGCCAGGGAGCTACCTACAGAATGAGCCATCAGGGGGCCCAAGAAAAGCTGCTATAGACTGAACCATCACCATTCATAGTGCACCCCTTAGAGATAATGGTTTCCCTTCCTCCCTCCCTCCCTTCCTTCCTTCTAAAGTTGAATACCGTCTTAATCAGTTTTGGCTGCTATAACTGAATATCATGGGTGGCTTAAACAAAAAAAAATTTATTTCTCATAGTTCTGGAGGCTGGGAAGTCCAAGATCAAGGTGCCAACAGATCAGTGTCTGGTAAGGGTTCTCTTCCTGGTTTGCAGACCACCGTTCTCTTCTTGTATCCTCACATGGTAGAGAGACAAAGAGATCATCACTCTTTGTTTCTTCTTAAAAGGGCACTAATCCCATTCATGAGGGCTCTACCCTCATGACATAATCACCTCCCCAAGGCCACCCCTCCAAATACCATCTCATTGGAGATTTAGGTTTCAGTATATGAATTTGGGGGAGACATAGACATTCAGTCCATAGCACATGCTATAGCTACTATGGGAGTTTATCAGAGACTCACTACACAATTTGCAAATCAGGGCATTCGATTCTTGTATAATAATTTAGTTTTTGATAAAAAGGCAGACTTGAGACTCCTGGTCTAGATGAGAGTAAAGGTCAGAACACTGCTGGGAACTGGGGCTTGCTCACCTCCTGGCGCCACAGAGGGCAGCAGGTGGGCCACACATGTCCTCGGGGGCAGAAGCTAGGAGACAGAACAGGTGCAGAAAGGTTTGGAGGAAACACCCCACTTTTGCCATTTTTGCTGGAGATGGAGCTTCTGTGACTTCCTCCACATTAGGCAGCTGTGCACAGAGGGTAGATGTGGGTAGAATGGATGGATTCACACCCAATAGAAACTGGTTGAGCATCAGTTCCAAGCTGGATACTGAACTTGGCACTTTTTTTCTATGACTTTAAGTTTTCCCAGGAAATGCGTCTTCAGTGCCTATGCTCTTAACCACTAAACTCTCCTATTCCTGTTTCTTTATCTGCAAAATGAGGATAAATAGCTACCTCAATGTTGTGAAGATGAAACTAAATAAGACAGCAATATATGAAACCCCCATCTTTGTCTGTGACGTATTGGGTGCCCAACCACTGGTGGCTGCATTCTTATCTTCCTTTCCCAGGAAACACAGGAACACTCCCTCTTCTGCATGAAGCTGGGGCCTTGTACCCCGTGTGTCCTGCTCTCCCCTCATTGGGCCCCTGCCATCCGGTTTGCACCTGTGCTCCACCCCCCTCATTCCCACACTTGTTTGTAACTCATTCCGATTTCTGAGGGGGAGGCTTATTTCACATGACATCTTTCCCAGCAGGCTGCTTCCTGGGACATCTGCAAGGCACCTTAATCTCTTCAGTAATTCTTCTTTCTATCACACTGGGGGCGGATCACTTCCGGGAAAGGCTGTCTCTCTGCATGTGGCTTCTTGCTAATTTCTGTTTCAGTGACAGTCCCTTTCCTGACCGTTCCCTGTTGTCCTCTCCCGCTTCTAATATCCTACCTGAGTTCTGCCTTATTTTGGCTCTCGCTCTGCCCCAGCAGCCCCTGCAGTGTCTGAGAATCGATCAGAGAAGGTCCCTCCCAAGTCCCAAATCCAGGTGTCTCTGGGTTTGACTACCTTGGGGAGGGTCCTTCCTGGTTAATTTCCACTGGTGTCTGATGCAGCATCACCTGTTATCTTTTCTCAGAGCGTGACCCCATGGACTGCATTACCTGGGATCTTGCACCTTCTGACTTCCAAGTGGGTTTGCTCAATGGGAGGCACCCAGAGCAGCTGGAGACAAAGCCGTAGCTCTAGCCCTGCATGACAGGGCTCTCAAGGAGTCCAGTCACACTCTCTCCTCCCCTGGCCTCTTTAGCCCATGCGGTGCCAATGGCTGTCGGTCTCTGAGTGTCTTCCCATCCCTTATGTGTTAGCTCTGCCCATGCCTTTATGTGTAGCCGCTTCATGAATGCCTGTTTATTTGGGTGATGTGGGATTAATTCTGTGCCCTTTTGGGTTGCTGCAGACTCGTATGGCTAGAATCGAGGGGTAACTGGCAGATGTCTTTCATAATTCTCAGGTATAATTCTTATTCTACTGAGTGAAATGATGAAATTCAAAAGGATAACACAGTGTCTCCAAGTACTTGGCTGTCTCTTTACTCTTAGAGACAGATACGATTCCTATTTTTCAGGACCCTATGAAGAGCACGGCTGAGTAGAGAAGTTGTATTAATAGTTTAGCAAAGGAGCTCTGTTTTTCAGTCCACGTTTAAAAAAAAAATTCTCACCGTGTGACTCTGGGCAAATCATAAATCTCTTGATCTCAGTTTTCTTGTTCAAAATTATGAAGCCACTCACTTGATGAAGTCTACAGTTGCTTTTAGTTCTAAAAAGATAAATATCAGGCAAAGGGGCCACTTTTTGGAACATTTAGTTGGTCAAGGATCTTGTTCATCCTCTTTTGGCTAAAGGTGAAGGCCGCCCTGTGCTTTTCCCACCTCACCCCTGATTTGGACCTCGGATGTTTCTGCCTCACCCTTGACCACTCCTGTATGTGACATGATTTCTTTGCTGCTCCTGAGCCCTGTCTGGACACTGGGCTGTGTGCTGGCTTCCCCCACTGGAGCAGGAAGGACCCCTTTATGGAGAAACAAATGTAGCAGCAATTGAGGCATTTCATTGGCCTCACTAGGGCCTAATTTGAGGCCTACATTCATTGTGTTCTTAGAAGAGAATAAAGGAAAAGTTTGTAGATTTAAAAGCAAACAAATTAAAAAAACCCCAGCCTCCACATCTCTCTTGGCTATCCTTTTCCAGTACGGATCTAGGGAAGGAAGGAAGGAAGGAGGATCACAGAATGATTTCCCTACGTCAGGCAGTGTGCTCACAATTTACATACATGATGTCATAATCCTCAGGAGCTGTATTATCCCCAATGTACAGATGGAAAAACCGAAGCTCAGAGAAATGCAGCACACTGCAGCAGGTCACATGGCTGATCAATGTCTCAGTCATGGATGTACCAAAGGATTAGACCTGACTTTTTCAGTTTGGTTGAATCACAGAATCATTTCCACCCTTCCCAGGCTTTTCCTGCAAGTAGGTCCTTCCTTTCCCACAATGCTTGAGAGATGGGATATTTCACCAACCCTTCTCTTCGGGCCTGCCTATGGCCAAGGTTGCTTGCTCTTTTCTATTTTAAATTTTATTTTACTTTTTTTGGCTTTTACCAGCTGGAAAACACTCAGGTGTCTGTACATTCATTGCCTTGCTGATTGGGTGTCTTTTGTGTTTTTTCAGAAATTCTATAGTAAGGCATAGACAAGGAATGAGAGAAACAAGATAGGAAGTTTTCTCAACAACACAAGGCCATGACCCGTATGGAAATGTCTCCTCCTGGAGGGAACCCAGAGGAAAAATATCTGCCTGCCATAGGGGTCACATCCAAAGCCACTCTGCAAGTAAATCGACACCTTTTCCGTCTCCAGTGGGCAGACTATATTTACTTTTCCTCAAGATAACATCACTCACCTTGAAAAAGTCAAAGCTCTTATTTCTACTTTCTCTCAGCCTTGACACTGTTATTCATAATATTACTAGCAGTTCCTTAATCTACTGGATGTTAGTTTCCAACTCATTTGAATAGTTGAGCCAAACACTTGTAACCACTTCTCGGGAAATTATAGGCCATTTGTATTAGAAAGAACTTTTATATCTCCAGTGCTAAAATTGAATTGTTTCTCCCTGACATTGTGGTAGAAGTAACTCAACTATGTATACAAAACATCTTGTAGGTTATTTACCTTCAAATAGCCTCATCTAAAAATAATTACAGTAAACTCACACTTTCTGTATCTTGTGATGGAAAATATTGATACTTCATACACAGCCTGTTTGAAACAGTTGGACTCAACAGGCTTTTCAAGATTTTGTTTACATTTATTTGTTCTCTTCCAAGAAGGAGGATAAGAATGAAGTGAAACGCAACTTCACTCAGCAGAAGGGAATAGGACAAAAATCACCGGACTAAAAAGCCATATATATTAATATATATATTTTTGGTTTGCATATTTGTTTTGCTCTACTTCTCTCCTTCTTAGCTCTTTTGTGTCCTTTGGCAAGTTGCTTACCCTCTCTCAACTTAGTTTTGTGCTAGTTGTGCTATCATTGAGAGTAGTGGTTCTCAACTAGCAGTCAGTTTTGTCCCTGGGGATACTTGACAATATCTGGAGACATTTTTGGTTGTCACAGCTGTGCAGGGGTTGATACTGGCCACTAGTAGGTAGAGGCCCTGGATGCAGCTAGGCCACCTACAACACACAGGACCACCCCCTCACACAGCAAAGGACTATGTGTCACCACATGTCAGTAGTGCCCAGGTGGAGAAACCCTGCTTTGAAGACTGTGGTTGTGAAGAAATGTTAGCATTGGGTGCTTTGCAGATTGCTTAGAGATGTATAAATATAAAGTGTTCCTGTGACTTCTTCCAGGCATGGGTGCTCATTCTGACTAGTTAGTACCTAATGTGTCCTAAAGCACCGTGTAAACTCTGGGACTCCACTTCTTTAGCGTGAACATGTATTAGGCTTCAACAATTTCCACGAACCTTTCTGGCTCTGAGAATCTATGTGAGAAAAACATTATATGGTATTTTGGCCCAAAGTCGACAAAATCCATAGTTGCTAATTTCAGCATTTTTGGCCCTCATGTAGGTCACTGACCTGAATCTTTGTTCTCTGGATAATCTGAGATTTCCTAAGAGGGAGGAGGCAAAGAATTTTTAACTTCGTTCCTTTATAGGCAGGTAAGATTTATCTGTGGTAGTGTTCCCTTTTGTACCATGTAGAATAATGGCAATGTCAACAGCAATAATCATAACAGCTACACTCATATAGTGCTCACAGGGCGCCAAACACTTGAACACCTACTGTGTGTCAGACCCTGCCACAGTACTATAACTGCAAGATCTCGTTCTATCATCACAGCTCGTCTGGGTGGTTAGTATTATTGATCCAATTTTACAAACAAGGAAAATGAGCCTCAGAGAGGCTAAGGAACTTGCCTGAAGTTGCACAGTTGATGAGGCATCCAATTGCTTTAAATACAAGGCCCAGGCACCTTCTACTTGCCTACATTTGTACTCAAAGTGGTCATTTTTAGGAAATTGCAATGGAGAATTAAGCAAGAGTAAAATGAATGATTGGAAAGCAGGAGACAGCTCTGCCATTTTGTAAAGGTTCATGCTCTGTGGGGAGATGTGTGGCATCTGGTAAATTGGAGAAAAGACTCTTGCGGTCAAAGTTGTCCTCAGCCTGAGCTGTCAGAGAGCAGGGAAGGATGGCTTGGAAAAATGGCCCTTTTCTGCCCTCTTCCAAATAATTAATAAAATAGATCCTGTGGATAGGGTTAGGGCTGGGCTCCAGGGACTAGTGATAACATTGTTGATGATGACTAAGAAAACAGTGGTAATACCAAATGCCCTTGGTGTTTAAAGGTTTTCCCAATTATGTTGTTCCTTTATGTTATTCTGTGATTTATTACATTCCATTGAATTCAATAACAACTATGAACATCATCTACAGGCTCCTGGATTCTGTCTTTAAATGTGACAGGTAAGAACATGGATTTCAGATTATGATCGAATGGGGTTTTGAATATATTGTGATCAGTTATTCTCCCTTGGTGACAGTAACCCTTCTTCTCAATCCGTGGTTCACAATCTTGGCTTCCTCTGGGGACTTTTATGATGCCCAAGCTACATGCAGGCCGATTAAATCAGAATCTCTGGGTGGCACCCAGGCATTAATAATTCTTAAAGCTCTGTAGCTTTAAGAATTGATTCCAGTGGGTAGCCAAGTTTGAGAACCGGTGCTCTATATTAGTGGTCCTTACACAGCTGTGTGTATCAGAATCACCTGGGGAACCTGATAAACACACAGGGGCTCAGGGCCCATCCTTCTTCAATGAGCTGGGGCCTCTAGCATCTTTATTCACTCTCTAGGTGGTTCTGGTAAACACCATAGTTGAGAACCACTACTTTATTTCACTCTTCTGTAGTGCCTAGTCTATTTTTAAAATGAGAAAAATGACTCTATTCCTAGCTGAGGAATTGTCTAGGTTCAACTCTGAAGGCCGACGGGCTCACTGTGGTCTACACTTATTCCTGGGCAGTCGTGCCAGGCAACAGTTCCCCGTGCCCTGTAGATTCCAGCCTTGGCTTGTGCAGCCTCTTCTTTTTAGCTCCTTTCTGACAACGGCCCCTAGTCTGTTTTAGAAGTATCTCTCTGTCCTAATTGGAAAGTACAGTGAATTTGTTGTTGATGTGACTTATTTTGAGACCTGGTCCGTAGTCGATACGGCAGTTGCTCAGTTAAGAACCCAGGGTGAGGACACCTCCTGTGGACATCTTGCACCTTATTTTATTTCTGGTTGCTCTTTGTAGATTTTCAGGCCTTCTGAATTTCTGTTTTTTTTTTTTTTTTAAACAGCTTGTTTTGTTGTTGTTTCATGGAACAATTCCCATGTTTCAGAAACACAGCCCCAAGCTTGGCGGCCTGCCAGGACTTGTATTGTCATGCACCTCAGTGGGCTCTCTGAGTTTAAACATCTGAATCCTTGAAGCTCAAATCATTTATAGTATTCCGTAGTTTACTTTATATTTTTCTTGTCGCATTGAGTTGTAGGGAGTCAGGGGAGGTGGGAATTAGGGAATGAGTAGTTCAAATTCATCTGTACTTTTTATTTTATTTTATTTTTTGAGAAGAGAGGCCTTTGTCATCTGCGATGAGAAACTGAGAGACCAGAAGTAGGATTTGGAGAACAGTGCCGTTCATAATACTGCTTGTCTTTGGGCATTGCCAAGAGTCCTTAGGGTATACATAGTCAACTCTTCCAGCTAGTCTTTCTCTTTGTTGGGCAGGATGAAAAACTTCCAGGAAAACAATTTCACTAGCCTAATTGTGTCAGAAAACAATGTGCTTATTATAGTAATTGGCAGGTTTGCTAGAAGAGCCACTCCTTAGGCCACTACATGTGATGATGTGAACTGAAGGACTGACAAAAAGCTTATCCAACCAAAAATAACTCTTTGGTGGTAGATGTTACAGTGTTTCAATGGACACAATTAGAGAAATTTCCATTGAGTTCTTTATTTATCCAACAAACATTTACTGAGTACTACTCTATGCCAGGTTCTGCACCAGGTCCTTGGGATATAAAGAAACATAAGACCAGATCACTTCTGCTGGCGGATTTACAGTATGGTGATGGAGAGAGATAAACCAGTAAATTCTGGGGCAAAGTGGGGCCAGCATTTTCCTGGATGCATGCACAGTGTGCTTTAAGAATCTGGTAAAAAAGGGCTTTTTGTAGGAGGGGACATTTTGAATTGGATTTTAAAGAAATGAATAATTATTTTCTAAGTGAAGAAGAATTAGGATGTTTATTCGCTGAGTAAAATGTTACTGAGGAAAGGATGTGCATGAAAGCCCAGTATCCCCAAATATTGTCAGGGAAAGTAAGAATGTTTGTGTGCCTGGACCATAGTGTGGGTGGGAATGAGTGTCAAGGATGAGGCCGGATCAAGTTCTAGAAGATCTTATATGTTAAGTAGGAAATGTGGGACTCTAACCTGAAGGTATTAGAACACAAAGTGAGATTTCTAAACTGAGGATGGAGCTATATGTTTAGGTATGCTGTGAAAGAAGGTTTCTCTTACAATATGGCAGATAGATTAAATTAGGCAAGCCTGGTTATAAGAAGTGAAGGTTGTACAATATTCTACGCAAGAGATGATGAAGATGTAGACTTAAGACATCAGATATCTGGCATGTGTTCCATCACTCTTTCCTGTGCCATGACAGACACAACTAATCGATTGCAGTGCTGTTTCTTGATTGTCTTTGAATTATTCTCTACACAGCACATCAGGAAGCCACTATTAATTATTATGAGTTTATAATGACAAAACTGGCTTATTATCTCTATTAGAGGAAAGGAAATGAAGTAGAATGAACATGAGGGGTGGAAGCTTAAACACTGAGCTTAAAGAGAAAGTCAAGGATAAGTCTGGTAGGTGCATGATGATGCAGTTAAATGAAACTGAACACAAAGAACACAGACCATCCTTGGGAGGGGGGAAGATGATAATTGCGATTTGGGTTGTGTTTTGAGATGCAGGTGCAACATTCAAGTGGAGGTTCCCAGGAAGTTAATAGCTGGAAGGTGAATATAAGAGTTTCAACCAGAGTTATTCACCACCTTACCAAACACCAGCTATGGTTCTTAGCTAGAAATGTGTGTCTGGAGCTTGCCACAGATTTTGGGACTGAAAATGTAGATTTGGGATATTTCATTCCATTAGCAGAATATAGATTTTGCCATTTAAGCCATGGACATTATTCAAGGAGAAAGCTATTTACTGAGAAATCTTTTTACAGTGTCAATACACATGAGAATAATATTAAATTAACTCACAAAAAAGTGTTAGTGGCAATTTCAGATATTGTCCTCAGAGATTATGTGGCCTCAGGTAGCATTCTACAATCATTGGGATATGGAAAGTGAAAGGTGATGGAAAGTAAAGAAGGATGTAAACTGTAGGTGACTATGTGAAAGAGAGAATTTTCTCACTTGGCAATTGTATCTTGGGTCAAGTCAATTCTTAATGGAGACAAGGCTTAAGAATAATTTTGGTCTTTGGTACTGTTGAATGAAGAACTTCTATTTGCTTTTAGCCACAGAGAAATGTGCATTCTAACCTCATCTTAGTATTTTTTTCCTTGATGAATAATTGCATTGAAGCAACCTGGAGAGGAGAATAGAAAGTAATATGTTAAATTGATTTGTTTTCTTTCTGATTGATGTGCACCAGAAGATTCTCCTTTTCTCAGCTTATTAAATCAATTAACTTGGTATTTAAAATAAAGCCAGTGGTTACACTGCCCAGAAAATGGAAATAAAAGCTATTACTTCGAATCACATTATATTACTTCAAATGAAACCTATAACACTTCCCAGTAGCTATTTGTATATCCAGGGTTGCTAACGGGAAAACAACCCATCCCCCTTCAAAACTGAGATCCCCGTTGACCCTGCCACGACTGGTAGTGAAGTCTTAAGAACCGTGAGGATAAATTTTTGGCCACTTGTTCCCTTCTCAGTGGCCTACAGTGTCTTGAGGCATGTGGCAGTCATTCAAAAAATGTTTCAGCTTATTTTAAATTCCTGGTTAAAAGGAGTTGGTACACAGACATAGCAGGATGAGTCACTTGCTCTGAGGGCACAGGCCAAGCTCACTTGTTCCATCTCTGCTCAGAACACCAAAGAGGCTTCCCCCACCTTACCCAGGGTAAAAGCCAATGTTCTTACACATCGTTCAAGGGCCTTCATGATCAGGCCCCTGCGACTCTTCCCCAGTCACTATGCTGCTGTCAACCTGCCCCCTTCCTGTCCTTTGAACACACAGGCATGCTTGTACCACAGGGCCTTTGCACTGATTGCTCTTTCTTCTTGGGGAAAAGAGGGGAGCTCCTGGAGCTGTGGCACACGTGGAATTTCCCAGTTAAATTCTTTTCACTTCATGCTTTTCTCTTCTGGGTTATGCTCCATTTTGGAATAACTCAACTAAATAACTGTTTGGTACAGGACCAACCTTACACATAATGTTTGTTCTAGGAATTTCCATCCCTCAAATGAATTATATGCCCCCAAACATCTCCCCATTGGCCTACCAAATTCCCCAATTAGTCAGCCCAGTATATTTATCCAAGTGAAAGTGTCTTGTTGAGAATACCAATGACAAAAATAACAAGGAACATTTGTTCAGTGTTCGTCATGTGCCAAACACTTGACTAAGCACAAAGGTGCATTATTAGCTCATTTCCATTTTCTTATAACCTTAGATGAGTAGGGACTGTGGTTATGCTAATTTTACAGTTGAGGCACTGAGAGTTAGGGCATTGGAGGGAAAGGGGGCTTTGGTGGGAGAAGAGTGTCCCAGGGAAAGGAACAGCACATTTGAAAGTTGAGAGGCAAGTGAGGGTCCTGGAAGACATCCTGGAAGGTGAACGTGGAGAGTGCGTGTGAAAATCAGCCAAGTTGAGGATGGAAGAATCGTAGCTGTAAATACGTGAGGCCCATCCATTTAGAAGTTCTTACACATTTATCTTGGTTAATATTTCACCAATCTTTAGACTCTGAAGCCCATGAAATTGTGATCTCTCATTGTAGTTATTCCGCTACCTTACAGGGAGTTAGTTGTTTTCATGTAAAGATCTAGTTTTTTTCTGGGCATCTCTAAAACTGGAGAAGAGCCAGCTTTCTTTATTTAAAACAGTGTATTTCCTTTTCAATATGCTCCTAATGTTGTTTTTTGCTGACTGTAAATCACCTTTGCTTTATAGACAAAAGCAACATAATTCACAGCTATTATTCTGCTTGGTTCTGCTCTGAAGCTATAAAATGAAGCCTGGTGTCAGAGAAGTTTACATGACAACCTATTTGCTTAGGATTATTACTTCACTCAAAGATCAGATACTAGCACTAAATGGGATACTTTTCATTTGATTACAAATATCTAAAACAGTGGTTAAAGGAAGAATTGAAAAAAAACCCAGAACTTAAGTTGATAAAAAAATTATACCATTTATTTAAATAAAATCATTCTAGATTATTGCCTACTTATAGCAAATGTATATTTACTATATGGGATGTATTGAAAATTAAGTCTATACATATTTTTTGTTACAAATTTGCAATTTGTTTAGAAAAATAGGATTCGATATAAAACATTACAGAACAAATGCAGAAGGTCTACAAAATTGCAACCATATGGTAAACTGAAAACATAACTCTTTATTTATAATATTCCAGAAGATATTATCAGACATTCACCAACTTAATATGATGGCAGAATTTTTATGTAAACTATTGGAAAATGGCTAACAAATATATTTAAAAATGCTCGATATCACTAAAATCATCAGGGAAATGCAAATTAAAACAATGATATTTCACCTCACATTCATTAAAAAGGCTATTTTTAAAAAGTTGAAAGGTAATGAGGGTTGGTGAGGATATAGAGAAATGGATAAGTTCTTAAGATTCATTCATTCATTCATTCATTTAACAAGTATCAAATGCCAGTTATGTGACAGGCACCAGTGTAGCTACTCTAGTGAGTAAAAAAGAGTTTTGTTGTCATGGTATGTATATTCTAGTGGAGAGAAACAGACAATAAACAAACCAACAAGTATATATCAAATATCAGATGATGATAATTTCTAAGAAAATGATTAGGGGACAGATGGATGTGGGTTGAGGAGGATGTTGCTACAGAAGATATATATCAGAGAGAATAAGTCAGATTCCCAACCAAATGGCTAATCAGGCAGCTAACAAAGAATATGATGCAGCCTTTAGTAGCCCCATTACAAGTCTGGTGACCTCCGTTGTATTTTCATCTCAGACCCAATGTCTGACCCTGGGTAAATGATATTTTCGGAGCCCCAATTTATTCAGTTATAGAAGGAGAGGGTTGTACAAGTGAGTCCTTTAGGCCCTCTTTGGCTGTGTGTTTCTGGCTCCATCTGAAATGGAATGAATGGTTAGCTGTAGACAGGCAAAGTCCTCAGATACCTGTGCACTTAGTTGAGAAGTCTGGTGGGAAGGGAAACTAAGACAGAATATGGTAGTTGTTATGGCTGTTTGTAAATACAGGATCCTAGTTCTTTTTCCTTAGGCTCAATAATGGCACCTAAAGATATCAGGTCCTAATCCCTGGGACCTATAAATGCTGCTTCATTTGAAAAAAAGGGGTTGTTACAGATGTGATTGAATTAAGGATATGGAGTTAGGGGGATTACCCTGCATTATGCATGCAGGCCCTCAACGCAATTACGTGTGTACTTACAAGCCAGGCAGAGAGAGATTTGACACACACAGAGGAGAAGACGATAGAAGACAGAGCAGAGGAAGATTTGAAGATGATGACCTTGAGGACTGAAGCGAAGTGGGCACAAGC
Source organism: Avahi laniger (assembly GCA_963575035.1). Taxonomy (NCBI): domain Eukaryota; kingdom Metazoa; phylum Chordata; class Mammalia; order Primates; family Indriidae; genus Avahi; species Avahi laniger. The sequence continues at coordinate 39,379 of CAUYSK010007101.1, read as the reverse complement.
CAAGGAATGCCAGAAGCCACCAGAAGCTGAAAGAGGCAAGGAATGGAGTCTCCCCTAGAGCCCCTGGAGGGAGCATGGCCCTGTCAACACCTTGGTTTCAGTCTAATGATACTGATTTTGGATTCCTGGTCTCTACAACTATAGGTGTATAGATCTGTGTTGTTTCAAGTCACCAAGTTTGTAGCAGTTTCAGGAAACGAATACAGTAGGACTGCACTTCCGGGCCTAAGTTAGATGTGGTCATGTGGCTGCTTTGGTGTGTGTTTAAGGGCCAGTGCCTGCTTCTCCATGCCCTCTTTTCCATTTGCTGATGAACAAGTGTGGAAATGGTGTCTGTCTCGATATCCTGGTAGACTAGGGTTCTCCAGAGAGAAAAAGCCAATAGGATATACATGTCAAATTATGTGTAAAAAAATATTATGTGTAAAAAAATATATAAAACATATATTTCTTATAGGAATTGACCTTTATAATTATGAAGGCCCAGAAGTCCTATGATCTGTCATCTGCAAGCTGGAGAATGAGGAAAACCAGTGGTGTAATTCAGTCCAAGTCTGAGGCCTGAGAACTGTGGGGGCTGATGGTTTAAGCCCTGGTCTGAATAAGAAAACCCAAGGACAAGGATTCTGAGGGCAGAAGATGGATGTACAAGTTGAAACAGAGAGAAAACAAATTAGCAGTTCCTCTGCCTTTTTGCTTTATTTATGCCTTCAACAAATCAGATGATACCTGCTCACATTAGTGAGGGTGATCTGGTTTACTTAATTTACCAATTCAAAGGCTAATCTCTTCCATAAACACCCTCACAGACACTACCAGAAATAATACTTCACCAGCTGTCTGGGCATCCCTTAGCCCAATCAAGTTGACACACAAAACTAACCATCACACCTGGGTCTCTGAGTGACTGTGTTGAGTAGAGCTCCTCTGTTGACTCATAAAGGACATGAACATGGTTGAAAATGAATCTTTGTTGTTTAAAGCGCCTGAGACTTGCCAATTATTTTGCTAGTCTCTTCTGACTGGCAGCAAGGAGACTGGTTGGACACTGTTAAGACATTCCCCTTTTGCTCTTCAGTGGTCCTCTGGCACCTGGGACCCCAAAGCCAGCATCTCACTAAAGCCAGGATAGTCTGAAACCATATCCTCCAGATCACTAGCATCCCATGTCATGGCGATGCATAGTTCAAGGGTCTGTAGTCAAATCAGTAGAGAAATGCTGGGCTATTCATGGTGAAATAGTTCCTCTTCCTGTAAGACTTCTCAGAGGCTTCTACATGCTAATGTGCAGTGTGACTCTCTAGGATGCAGATATAGTATACCTCATTTTAAATGCCTTTTTTGCAGAATGAATCAGATCCAAGGTGAAGCCAGTTTCTCATTACTTTGGGCCATGACACTTACTATGTCTATCAATAATATGCCACATTCCTTCACCCAGTGAACCCAGGGGCAGCATAGGTGTAGGATGGCTTTAAACCACCTTCCTGCTCAATATGGAATGGCCTATATTAAGTTGTTAGAAAAGCAGATTAATATATAACTTGAAGATTTTTACTTGACAAGTGATGGGGGCAGGATTTAGGCACAATGATGGGGAGATTCACCTGGGTTTTCCTTATTCCCTGAATTTTCCCTCTTGCGCCTGCCCAAAAGCCTGGGTGTCTGAAGGATGCAGCCAAGGGCTTGAACTTGCAAGTCTCTTCCCAGCTGTTACTTTGATTTTGGATGAATTCCACCTCTTTTCCCAGCTATTTTTCCATCTCTGCAATGGTTGAGATCCCAACCCTAGAATTCTTGGAGCTCACAGGCACTAAGAAACAGGTCCCTGCTTTTTATTAGCCATAGTCCTTGGAAAGACTTAAAGTGCTCTCTTCACATGCAAGACCACATGAATCTTTATGAGAAGAACAATGTTTGCCAAAAGGAAGAATCAGCATGAAAGTTCAACTGACCTGACTAATAAAAAACAAAAAATAAGTAAAAATAAAAAGGGACTTGACCGATCCCACACTTAGTAGAGCCTGGAAAAAAACTCAGTTCTTCTGGCATTGTTGAGTTCTTGTGATAAATTCCAAAAATGGGCCCCAATTCTTCGCCACAACACAAATCCACTGTCTTTACAGAGCCCATGCCCTCTGGGTGTATCATTCTGGGTTACCCTTTCACTCTCACCTCAGCCGTATGGTTTGCTTTGAGCCAGTGCCGTCCTGGCTATCTCTCAAAAAAAAAAAAAAAAAAAATCCTGTTTTTAAAATTTTAATCTACCAGCAATTTAATAGCTGATTCACAAAGTTAACAATGAGCTCTTGCAAGCTGAAGGAGCCAATTTCAGCAAACTGCTACTTGGGACCAATGGGAAGTCAGCAAATATAAAGAAAACAGAGGGTTACAAAGCACCTGTGAGAGTGGGCTCATTCACTCTTCTTATTCCTTTTCCATTGCTGTAAGAACTGCCTGGATGAGCCTCCTAAAAGATGGGAGATCTATGGAGTGGAGAGTCCTGGTTGTCCCAGCTAATAGCCAGCTGACCCCCAACTGACCTCAGACACATAGTACTAACCTTGCTGTTATATGTCACTGAAACTATGTGGCTGTTGGTTACACAGCATTGTTGCAGGGATAGACAACTGACACAGTTCTTTATAGCAGCAGCTCATTAAATCACAGATTCTACACCTCTCCTTCCCTTTGTCTCCACCCTGTTTAGGATGGGTGTCTGACAAGCATCAAAAAAGTAATGTACTTCCTGTGCCCCACTCTCCCACTAGGGGTAGAAACTTTGGGTGGAGCGGCACAATTTTTCCTCCCTTACCCTTCTGAAAATTTTCCTTCCACAGTTATACTTTGGGTGATAAGACTTGGCGTTTGTCTTGGGTGTGCGTTTTGCATTGGAAGAACTTCCAGGGAGCTAAGTTTGCTAGAGAGAGGCCTCAGGGAAAGAAGAGGAGTAATAAGTTGCTTAGAGCTTTATGTTACCAAGTTTTTAAGATAGTGTCCCTTATAGTATGGACTCCAGGCATTCTAGGCACAGGGAACAGCAAGTGAAATAACCTTCAGGAAGGTGTCCAAAACTGGCCTTTGCCCCACATCAGGAAATGTTAGCAGATTCTTTTAGTATGCATTGCTCACCTAGGGTAGAGAGAAGTCCGTGGAGATTTTCTGGGTCTTCACTCACGACTCTTGAGTCAGGTGGTACGTTACTGCAGCAGACATGGTCAGTGCCTGGCCCGTAGACCTCAGACCTTAGAGTGCATTTTGGTGTGCTTTGCCAAGTTCCTATTGTCAGCCTCTGCACTTTCGTGCACAAGGGCTTTTCTTTTTTTTTTTTTTTTTTTATTTCAGCGTAATATGGGGGCACAAGGGCTTTTCTATAGAACCTAGTAAACCTATCCACATGCATGACTTGCCACAGGAGTAGCCCTCAACCAATGACTCTTGGGAACAAGTCCTCTTGGAAGCCAGGTGGGACGAATGTGAGATGTCTATTTTGCATAATTTCCCAAAGTTTCCTTGTGGAGTTAAGTTCCAGTTGCCCACGGTGGTAGCTGGCTATGTAATGCACCCTTTATCGGTTGCCTTTATTTTTCTTGTCTTCTACACCCCTTTTTTTACATTCTACACTCCTACTGGAACTTGAATTCTTGTCTCAGGGTCTGCTTCTAGTGGAGCTTAAGCCCAGACTGTTAATAGTAAAAGCAAGCTCAGCTTCTAGCAAGTTGCGCAAACATGTGTTAATAGCAAACAGGCACGACCATTTCTGTGGTTCTACCCTTGTTTGGTGTTCCAGCTAACACCTTGCGTGAAGATTCAGTGTAGCAGGGGCAAAAATATTCTACTAGTGGAACCAGGCAGCCTGGTGGTTAAAGTCAACGACACAGGGTATCCATGAAGTGAAGGGGTCCAGCCAACCAGGCTAGGATCTTGAGCATTGCATTGCCAGAGCTCAAATGCTGGGCTGGGCCAGGAGTGGTGGCTCACACCTATAATCCTAGCTCTCTGGGAGGCCGAGGCAGGTGAATTGTTTGAGCTCAGGAGTTCGAAACCAGCCTGAGCAAGAGTGAGACCCCGTCTCTACTAAAAATAGAAAGAAATTAATTGGACAACTAAAAATATACAGAAAAAATTAGCCAGACATGGTGGCACATGCCTGTAGTCCCAGCTACTCAGGAGGCTGAGGCAGGAGGATCGCTTGAGCCCAGGAGTTTGAGGTTACTGTGAGCTAGGATGATGCCATGGCACTCTAGCCCAGGCAACACAGTGAGACTCTGTCTCAAACAAACAAACGAAAAAAAAAAATGCTCGGCTGGCCAGATCTTTATACTTTGCTCATTTAAGAAAGTGGGGCCTTTACAGTATTTCTAATCAATCACCTATATTAAAATGCTCTTGTTTTACCTATTAGTAATCTATTACAATGTTTCTTTTGGTAATTAACTTGGCTTTTGGATAACAGTATTTTAAGTGCGAAGAAGCCAACATTTAAGATATTGATTCTTGATAAGAATACCTCATATTCTAGTTATTTCTATATGTTCCTTGAAAGACAGAAGAGTTTTTGTTGAGGGAAGGTTTGAACAGGTATTTTTGAGGACAGTTTAAAGGAAAATCATGGGTCAGGATTTTGTTTTTCAAATAAAAATGACTCAGGGAGTTTTCCTTCTCTGCTTCTTCTTGAATTATGTCTCTCCCAACCCTGCCACTGTTGCAAAAGAAGATGTAAACAATGAAATTGTAGCTAATGCTCTTGAAAGTAGTCCTTTCTGTTTTTTAAGAAACCATCGTATTTATTTTTCACTTCAACCTGAGATTATGCAAAGTGTACCCATCTTTAAAATGCACATAACGGCCCAGATGTGCATTTACTGTTTTCCCCTTTTATTCTTCAATTATATTGTTGTTTTGGGGCCATGAAACCTTCATGCTTTGGCTTAAATGGTGCCTAAATTTAGAGGCATTTCTTGCTGAGTTTGATTCCAAGTCCACAAAATTAAGTTCTCGTTATATTTATATCTAGAGACTGTTTTTCTTCTCCATATGTCAGTTATTTTTAAGGGCTGAATAGTAAGTGTGTGGAGTATGACATCAAGTTATGAAATTACTGTTTCAAGAGGTGTATTGAACTTGGACATGAAGATGTCATATTCTCCGGAAGCTGAATGCCATTTCATTAATAGCATCGTTGCTCTAATGTTTTGAGATTCCTTTTTTCGTGTTGCTTTCTCATCTGATTTACTAACCTTAAAAACAAAAGATCGATTTCGTAGACACTTTGGTTGACAGTCTCGTCTACCTTTCCCTGCCAGAGTGTCAGATGTGTAAGTGAAACAGATTGCTTTGCAGACCAGCCCATTTTACTTCTGGATATCACTGAGCAACTTCCATTGATGCTACATGAAACAGAAGAATCCCTCAGCAGAGACTTGCCAAAATTCTTAACCCACAAAAGTGAGAGATACAATAAAATGGTTGTTGTTATAAGCCACTAAGTTTTGGGGACATTTGTTATGCAGGAGTAGATAACTGTAAAAGAATTCCTGAAAACGATTGCTAGAAGTTCATTTTCTTTGCTATCTGACTTAAAAATTATGTGTTATTAGAAGGGCAACATTAACTGAGTTTAAATAAAGGTAAAGGTGTTAAAGGTTGGCTTGCCCCTAAGTCAGGACCTAGGTGTCATTGGTTCAGTCTTCATATCTACTTGGAAGGAGCATCATTTGACTCAAAGACACTTGTCTCATAGTGGTCAGTTGTGTCCACCCACACAGACGCTGCCTTGTGCCAGGCATTGTTCTAGGTACAAAGGACATGATGCGAATATCATGCAATAGATAAAACTCTCTGCTCTTATGGAGTATACATCTTTGTGCTTGTCTGGGATTCAGACGAGATACGAACAAATGACTATGTTATTTCAGTTGGTAATAAGTGCTGTGGAGAGAAATGAAGCAGGAAAGGGGAATAGGAGTCCTGGGACAGGTTGGAGAGGGGTGACTGGAGGGCCCTTGCCATTTTAGAACAAGGAAGTCTTCTCTGATAAGCTGAAATGTGAGCAAGGGTCTGAAGAAAGTATAAGGATCTGGGGAAGAGCATTCTAGCTATAAGGGACAGCCGGTGCAAAGGCCCTGTGGCAGGAATGTGCTCTGCATGTTCCCGGACAATGTGGAGGTCATTGTGATTGGAGTGGAGTGCCAGGAGGGGAGAGTCACTGCAGTTCGTTTGGAGAGAGAGCAGGAAGTAAGTCATCCAGGGTCTTGTGGTAACTACAGTGGCTTTTACTCTGGGTGAAATGGGTACTAGTGGAAGCATTGAGTACAGGAGTCATATCTGGTTGTTGTCATTTTTTTTGTTATTTTCTATTATTAGAACTACCTGTTAGCAGATGATAGGGCCAGAATTAGACTCTACATCTGTTCAGCTTCCAGGTCCCTGCTTTGGCATTCCACTGTGCTGTCCTCTGTGTTAGCAGGGTCTTTGTGGTATTAAAGGACTCCCAATCTCTGAGAGTTTACAATGGAAGAGAAAGAAAGTATCTGAATGCTACAGACTCTTTCACTTCCCCAGCACTGCAGTATTTGCCAAGCCATGACATTTTTCAGCCCACATACTCCTCCTGGTCTTCAGGTTAGCCCAATTTGCAGGAAGGACTTAGAAACAGACAGACTTCTCCCAAAGGCTTAGGAGTTATGTTTGCAGAATGTTTGGGTCTTTTTCTTCTGTCTTCCTTCCCCTTTTTGGGATACATAAGAATAACTGGATGAAGAATATTTTATTTCTCAAAGGGGAAACTCTAATGATATTTGGCCCCAATAACCTTTCTTGGCCTTGCTACTTCCACTGAGCTCATCATAGACATAGGAGGACACGATTTACATAAGAAGTGGATCTGTAATAAATCTCTCCATAAATTCCTTCCAGCAGCATGCAAACCTTTTTAGTTCCACAGTGTACACTCATAGAATGATCCTCCACCTGGCTCGGGACCTTTTATGTGGGAACATTAAACTAATTTTGCTTGGAATGTGGGATGGTTTCTCAAGATGGCGCACCTGATTCTAAATCGCAGTTCACAAGGCACTTTGGAAAGATGGATGGATCCCTGGAGGCTCTTTAGGCTTTCCCTTGCCCTCAGAACTCCTCTCAGAGCCCAGCTCATCTCTGACAACCTTCTGCTTCACATTTGGTATCCCTGTGACAGCCACCGAATGATTGGGTCGGGTCAAGAAGTCAACTGACTTCCTCATGTGCTTCTGCCATCACGCCAGGCCTGGGTGGGGGTAGGGGCTGGTGGAGGTGTCTTGGGCCTCTGTGGAGGTGTGAGAGTGACTGGGATGCTGAGAGGAGAAAAAGAGCAGTTACGATTCTTCACCAGGCATGGGTTAGATGGCATCTTCCATGAGTGGCAGCAAAACTCTGAGTGGTATGATGATCTCGCCTCTGTTGTTTATGACATGGGGGTGTGCCTTTGTTCTGATTCATGGTGGTGCATAGAATGGTGCTGCTGGGAGACAAAGGGGGCTAGTTCCTGGGGGTACAGTGGCTACAGATGTGCATTAAAGTATTTCATCTGTCAGCTACCAAATGCTACCTCATGTAGAAGCCAGGGACAGATCCAGGCGAAGCTTGGCATGAAAGGTCTAACTTAATGAAAAGGATCTGAGAAAACATGAAAGTATTATGTTTGCAACTGGAGAAAAAGTTAAACTAGGGCCTTGTGGTATTTGTTGCCTAAATGGTAACTCCTGCTGTGTTCTTAACTTTCAGAAAACCTCAGCTGAATCTAAATCTCCTGCTTATGCTTTGTGGAGTATCTCAGCTTAAAGCAAAGCCACGTTATCCTGCTTGATATAGCTGGCATGATTGCTGGGCTATGAGTGCAGTCAGAAAACCCCGGCGTGAAAGAGATTTTAAATGAACAGATGAATAGAGCAATCAAAGGGCCATCCAATCACATCTACACAGATTAGAACTTCACACAGCCTCAGACAGAAATAGATACCAAGTGCTCCATGACATATCAAAGTCACCCATCTGAGACGCTCATGTTGCCCTGACCCTCAAAAGCTGCTGTCAAGGCTGACTTCAGCTCCATCTTCACAGACATCAGTCAAATAGTGGCCGTGGAATGGGATCCTGACTTTCAGTATTGCTATCATTTGTCTCTTACTTACTGTTTTTCATTTAAAAGTATTTCTATGTTTAGATTTTGATCAAGCATTTCACAATTATTATGATGATCATTTTCCATGCGGTGGCTCTCAACATGGGATGATTGTTTGGAAACCTTTTTGGTCATCACAGCTACAGGGGGCAGGGGGTACTGCTGGCATCTTGTGGGTGGAGGCCCAGGGAGCTCAATGCATAGGACAATTCCTCACAGCAAAGTATCATTCGGCCCCAAATATCAATAGTACCAAGGCTGAGAAACCCTGTGTGGTGAATTCCCATAATTTCATGTTGCCTCAACATCCATTTTGAGTATAAGCTGGGCTTTCTCATACCAGAAGTGGGATTCAGTCACTCTTGACACAGTTTTCTGTTCTCCACCTCCTCTCGGTTTCTCAATGTGGTGGATCCAGGTATCTGCCTTACACAACTGCCTTCTGTTGACCACCTCCCATGGGACAGCTAGACACAGCCTCTGGACTCACCCTGCATGGACTGCACGGATATGCTGCAGTGATTATCCTCCCCAGACTCCATGGAGCTTGTGTCTGCTTTCTGTAAACTCACCAACTAGCTCTCCCTAAGGGAAACCTGCTTGGGTAATGCCCTGGACCCTAAGAAAGGCTCTTAGGGAGGTTCTTCTCTCCCTTTCTCCCCACCTGCTGGTTGAGGATGTGTGTCCCTGGTGGTTTCCCCTCACCACCCTCTTCTGTTGGCCCTGTGAGGTGAGCTGCCCTCTTCTCTCTGGAACCTGTGAGTCATACGCTGCATTTGTTATTTCATGTGGTTTGTTGAGTTACCTCTTCTGTGTCTCTCTCTCCTGACCAGCACACCTGAACCTAACTTCTTTCCCATTCAGGGCTCTCCTAGAGAGTGGCTATCTTGGTAGGAATAAATTACACAGGTCAGACAAGAGCTATGGTATAAACAAGCATAGACAAGTCTCCTGTGAGAGGGATGCCTGGTCACGGGTTGGACACTGGGCATTTGGCCGTCCACCAGGATAAAGTAGTGTCCCATGAAAGGCACATGGTAAATATCCACAGCCACCTTCCCTGGAGCCCTGTCAGGGTGTGGCTAGAGGTTATAGGTACTCTCCTGAAAGAAATCTCAAGACAAAATTAGAAAAAAAACCACAACATCCTGATTTAGAGTGAGGCTCTTGGCAATTTTTGCTTCAAATAATAAAAGAAAACAAACCCTGTCCCCAATAGCCACTGCCCTATGCCGGGACTACAATATGTCTTAAGCAGATAGTATCAATAATTTACAATTCTTAGTAATATGATCTCATTATACTTTTGCTTAAAATCCTTTAAAGGCTTTATGTCCCTTACTGTATGCAGTCTGGATTCCTTAGCATGGCAAGTAGAGTGACCTCCTGTCACGCCACCACACCCAGTTCAGCATCTAGATGGGTTGGTACTGCCTTTGTCATGAAGCTCCATCCTTTGCCAGCATCCTAGCTCCCAGCTGGGTGATATTTCCCCATCATGATAAAAAACAAAAGCTTTGCAATTGACCTGGGTTCAAGTCCTGCCTCCTCTGTTTACTAGCTCTATGACTTTGGACAGGTTCTGTAGCCTCCCGGAGTCTGTATTTTTCTCATACGTAAAATCAAGAGAGTTATAGAACCCACAGGGTTGTGACAGGATAGCACCTCATGTGCCTCATGCCTGGCACATGACCATTGAGCACTAGTTTAATTAGCTCATATGCTTGTCTTTTTCAAGCCAAAACTATTGCAACAGTATTCTGACTGATCTCTCTGCCTCTTTCATTAGGCTAATCCAGGGAAGCGATATGTGTATTTTTTTCATGAAGACTGAGGGAAACCTAAAAAAAATTGTCAGTCAAAGTTTTTGTTTTCTCATTAAAAGAGATAAATAGTTTTACTGGGTTTCAAGGGATAATATATGGATTCTTCCAAGTTAGATTAACTGCTTTATGCAAGTGAAGCATGTCAATAAGAAAACCGTGAGTGTTATTTAGTCACTAGCAAAGTAAAGGCTGAATATGTTTAAATGAGAATAGTGACATGAAAGTGGCTTCTTTTCTTTCATCCTCAAACGAGATCACAGGCTTTATCACCAATCCAGGCAGCTCTGTGTGGCCCCAGGGTCCAGGTGACTCACTACTTATCTGGTCCATCTATTACATCGCTGACTTGAACATCACCCTTAAACACGAATCGGAACATGCCCACCACGAACATCATTAATAGCTTTCCAATTTCTCAGTGCTGTGTTCAATGCCTCCATCATGCAGGCCTGTCATACTTTTCCAGTTTTTGTCCACTTTGCTTGTTTACTGACCTGCTCCAGCTACACTGAACCATTCCACAAACATGCTCTGCCTTTTTCATACGTGGATGTGTCATTGCTAGCTTATGCTGTTCTCTCGGCCTAGAAATCTGACACGCTCCCATTTCTGCCTGTAGAAATCCTACCCTTCCCTTCTGTGATGCTTCCTTGAATTCTTCCAGTCAGACAGAATCACTCAGTTATCTGAGCTTCTGTTGAAATTTTACTTGTGTTTTGGTTAAAGAATTGATGTAATTCTCCCAGGAATTATAAGGAGTTTGTCATCCTTGCATTAGTAGTGATCTATATCAGATTAGAATGGTGTCTTAGCCTTTGCTTCTATCTTCTACCTTTATGTCGTAGTGCTTTGCCAATGGTTACACATTCAACTATTGTTCATTTATCTTTTTTACTACACAATGCAGAAAAAAATCACATATTGTTATACCTTCTCCAGGATGGTTAGAATCAAGTGAACTAATGTACATTAGACATTTTACAACTTGCACAGTATTTTTCAAGTAGTATTTATTACTCTAATTATTACACAATGGTTAAGAACCCAGACTTAAGTTCACTCTGACTCTATTATTTCTTAGGTGTCATATTGCTGACATTGAAGGCTTTGGGGGCAACTTACTTTACCCTAATTGCCTGAATTTTTTTTTTTTTCCATTTTCTTGATGGAGTCTTTATGAAAATTAAAGTGAATGAGATAGTGTATGTTATTTTCTGTGCTTAGTACCTGCAACATTGAAAGTGATCAATCATTGTTAATTGTCATTATGACAATTTAAAAAAATATATAAATCATTGCTCAGTTTGGCAAATAATGGCAAAAAGTCAGGGAAACATATTACCTTTCTCCTGCATGCATTTCTGTTTAGAAAGGGTAACATTCTGACAGCAAATGAGATACTGGCTTAGAACAATTCCCAATATAGAATTGAATAATTTTCTTTTGACCCCCACTGTGGCTCTATCTGCCCAGGGATCCTTCTTTAGCTTAGCATTGGAAAACTTTCCCTGTTGGCAGACTGAGAAGGGTCCAATCTGCTAAGATAATAGAATGCTTCAGAATTTGGCCTAGAGTAAAGACAGATGCTGTGTAAGGTTGAATGAAGAAACATGATCTCTTTCGGCATACTTTTTTTTTGTTACTTTTTTTTCTCATTACAAAAGAAATATGTGTACATCTCTAGCTACCATGAAGTTAGCACTTGCCACTTACTGTCTGTCCTACTAAATGTGTATGTCTTTTTCCTTACTATTTCTTTGCAGTTTTGTTTAACGTTGCCAGGACTTCTAGATTTTATGGAATTTTAAATACATGAACTATATCTTATGCTATTTTTATCTTTGATAAGGAAACATTGATTAATTGATTCATGTGAATTTCTGAAATAATTATAACAATTAAAAATTTGTTTCTATTACAGTTAAAATATGGGAATGGATGGAGCTTAAATCCAGACAACACTGGTTTCAATTATGAACCCTAACTTCCACCTAGTCTCATATTTTTAACTGTATGTAATTCTTTTTTTTTTTTTTTTCAGAATGTTATGGGGGTACAAATGCTTTGGGTACATATATTGCCTTTGCACCGCCCAGGTTGGAGCTTCAAGCGTGCCCAGCCCTCAGCCGTCATTCACCCTACCCATTAGGTGTGAATATACTCATCTCCTCCTCCCCACTCCCACTCTCCAACACCCGATGAATGTTATTGCTTTATGTGCACATAAGTGTTGATTAGTTAATAACAATTTGATGGTGAGTACATGTAGTGTTTGTTTTTCCATTCTTGTGATACTTCACTTCGAAGAATGGGCTCCAGTTCCATCCAGGATAATATAAGATGTGTTAGTTTACCATTCTTTCCTGTGGCTGAGTAGAACTCCATGGTATTCATATACCACATTTTATTAACCCATTCATGCATTGATGGGCACTTGGGGTGTGTCCACATCTTTGTGATTGTGAATTGTGCTGCTATGAACATCCAAGTGCAAATGTCTTTTTATAGAATGTCTTTTTTCTCTTTTTTATAAATGCCCAGTAGTGGAATTGCTGGATCAAATGGTAGTTCTACTTTGAGATCTTTGAGGATTCTTAACTCTGCCCAATGGGTGAGCCACTATAAGACATAGATAGTTGTTATACATAAATGCAAGCCAGGGTTGCTGTACCTTCTGATTATTTAAGAAAAGGTATAAATCAAGAATTTTGAGTCAAAATTCCTGGTTTTATATTTAACAACAACTTCAATTATTTTTAAAACACTGTGTAGACCAAACAAGAAATTTCTGTGAGCTACTGTGAACTTCTATGTTGTGACCTCTGGTGGATGGGGTCGTTTATCCACTTAATTCTCAGTTTAGTAGGCAAATTAAATTGAGCAGAGTAAAGGAGAGAACCTTTTCCTAATAAAAAACAAATGTAAAAGTATCTTACCAAATGATATTTGTGGACCATGGAAACTAAAGAAATGCCCAGGAAAGGTGATTACTGTATTAGTAGGGCTGTCTCTGTTAATTTCTCAATTACCTTATAATACATAATTATAATAGGAAATCAAGAGAGAGGGAACAAGTCAAATACCAGCTCTCAGTGCTGCGTTTTCTTTAAAAGTTCTACTTCAACCCATGTGCTGATGAGCTGTCTTCTCTAAGTAGTTTAATACTTCATCAGGTTAGTAGATGGTAGATTCATCCAGTGAACTAAAAATAAAGTAAAACATTTACTTGTGATCTTTGGTAGTTATGGCTACTAGCTGAGCCAAAGAGCTGTTTGATTCAAGCCACAGCTATTAGCAAACAGAGATACTTCTGCTGCCTGAGGTTGGATTGGATTTTTACTCTGAGCTAGATCCTGCTGGTTGCCTACCCAATACATATTTTCCCATTTTTCTTTAGTACCAGCACTGGATTTGGGGTGGGGGTATAGCAATATGCCCAGAAATGCACAATAATAATAATAATAATAATAATGCCAAAACCCCACCAAAACACTGTACTTCTACTTGTTGTCTCAGGGTGGTCATGGGACTTGCTTCTGGCCAACAAGAAGTCAGCAGAAATTGCTGGATGAGGCTTCTAGAAAAGGTTTTTAAAAGAAGATAAATTCACTTGAGATGTTCCTTTTGACTCTCATATTCCTTCTTATTTCTGTCTGGAACACGGACATAATAGTGACATAATTTTTTAAAATCAATCTATTGCCTAGTACACTTCTCTGACATTTTGCCCTTCTATTTGTTTGTCTGCATCTTTTGGTTTTCCTTTATTTTATGGCCCTGGTTTTGTAATATCACTTCCCATAGGAAGAAGAGAAAGTTTTCAGTCTTGCTTACAGAGTGGTTGATCATAATCTGAATATAATTATTGGTAAAGAGGAACAATAAAAACAGACTTCTGTGACTTTATACAGAGATAGGCTCCTTCATAGTGGTACTGATTAACATTGTGTCCCGTAATCCCAGGAATTCTGTTAGATTCAATTTCATGTGATTACCATAAAAAAAGGACCAAAAAATGTATGTTTTGTTTATGATGACATCAGTACATTATGAAGTTCATTCCTGAGAGGGGAGAACTTCCATTTTGACTGTACCAGTAAGGACCTAGTCTTCTAATCCTCTGCTTACAATTTTACATATTTGATGACTGGCAGAGTATTTCATAGGCTGTCCTTAGGAGGCAGACGTTTCAAATGGTGTCTGTCCTTCACTTTCCAATTTCCCCAGTGCTGGACACCGTAGGACACATTTGCATTGCGACATGACCTTGGGCCCTGCATCTCTGTGTTACTCTGTTGGGTGAGTTGGCATCACGGGCTGTGGGAGAATTCCTGACAGTTGCTCATGAATCAGGATGGCTAAAAATAACTAAATAATGCATAAATCACATAAACATGTCTCTTTAACCCCAAGGAACGTCTCTGCCCATGTCGATTTCCCTTTCCTCAGGTCCCCAAATGTTGGTGGCCACTGATACTCACCTAACAGGAAAGGAAGCGTGACAGAAGGGTAGCCAGAGAGGAAGCAGACAGTGCCCTTAGTGAATGAATTACAGTGAATGCATTGTGCTTTTGCAAATTTTACAGTGACTTATGACATGTGGACACAAAGGCAAAACCCCCTCTGAGGGCCTTGAAAGAGACCTGTGCAACTGAGCTTAAGCTTCATTAGTTTTTGGGTAAATTTGTCTTTGCTTAAAACTTGAATTGACCATAAGCATGCCTGCCTTTTAAGAGTCGTGACCTAATTAATACCAGCAGGAAAACGAATTTCTATCCTGTTCCCTTCTCACAGAGACACCAGTGGGTAGAGAGTCAGGGCAAAATACAAAGCATTTTTTAGGTTTTCTAAGCCATTAAAAAGTAGGTTTGGAGGTGAGGGTCTATATTTCAGCTAAGTATACGTGTGCATATTTAGATATAAACAGAAGGGACTGAATATAGAAGAAAAAAACAAGTTTTCTTGTTAAACTATGTATAATAAGAAAATCAAGTTTGAGAGGAGAAACAGTTACATTATCTATCAGTATGGAACATACCAGTCCAAACATAGCTGCTTAAGATAAAAAGTGATTTATTCTCTTTCATGATTCTGCGGGTTAACTGAGTTTGTCTAAGACATTCTTCTGCTCCGTGTAAGGTCAGCAGGGGCTGTGCCATCTGGAGCCTGAGTGGTGCCTGCACATCCAAGGTGGTTCACTCACATGTTACCAGCTGGATGCTCAGCTGGGGTGTTGGCCATCTTGGTCTTCCTCCTTGTTGCGTGTCTGAATGGTATGGTCTTCTCTTACATCATGATTTATAAAAGTCCTAAGAGAGTGTGTTAGAGCAAAAATGGAAACTGTAGTTCTCTTAGGGCCCAGTTTTAGAAAGTTAAACAGCATTATTTTCATAAAAGGATATAAATCAAAGGAAGTCGCAGATTCAAGGGGAGGAGAAACATACTCCTCTTTTCAATGGTATGAGTGGCAAAGAACTTGTGGCCACCAGAAGAAATGTAAGGACAACCAAAGTTTTGCATTCATATGGGGTCATCATTTACATCTGGATTATAAAAAGAGAAATAAGCGAAGACAGGGAGACAATGCCTAACACATAGTAAATACTTAGAAATTGTTGGTTGACTTAAACTTTATGGGCCAGGTTTATCGGCCAATGACTTTTAATGTATATGATCTTATATTTTAGATTCTTGAAAATGTTTATACTTCCAAACATTCTGTTCTAGTCTCACAGCATTTGTTAAATCAAATTCTATGTTTGGATTCAGAAAATCTGGTCACTGTATTTACAGATCATTTGTCTGTGGTCTTGACTTGGCTAGCTCTGTGGTATTTGGGTTTTGTGGGATTATTTAGAGCCCCCTTGCTTTCTTTTCTACTTTTCTTTGTTTAATTGGCATTTTTTTGGTGTGGACAGGAGAGATGGATTCTATGGCTGAGGTTTGCTCTGGCCTATGGGCTCAAAGGCATTTTTCCAGTGTGAGACAATCTGTCAAAAGGGGTGAGCAATCTTACAGTGAGAGTGATATCCCCAACTCTAGCACACGTTTGCCTCATACCACAGTATTTCTGACAATTAAGAAGGGGGGAAAATCAGTTTACCAAAAAAATGAAAAGGTTTGAACGTGCATGGTGGAAGAGGGGAATAAGGGCCTTGCTTGTCCACATGAAATATTAGCTTGAGTGCAAGAGGAAGCCATGAGAATCGTAAAGATGAGGTGGGAATAAAAACCCTTGATGCGTGCACAACTCGCCTGGGATTAAAACCCAGGGCCATACTGGAACCTGATATAACCATTCATGTTGTAATCTAAAGCCTTGTCAACGTATTGCAGGTGCACACCACATGACCAGGTGGGGAAAAAAAAGAGGTGAAGCCAACTGGGAAGAGATGTGTTGGTTTCATCTTCATAATACATACATCCCAAGGTGTGTGTGTGCATCTGGTTTCTATTACAGAACCTTTTACTAGTAGCTTTAGAAAAAGCGGGGCAGACAATTCTGTGAGTTAAGGAGTCCATATGTTAACAAGGGGTTAGGAGGGATGTGGTTGTGTTGCTGAGGGACCTAGGAGGGCTGGAGGGGGCCAAAAGGAGGAACCTAAAGGACCTAGGAGGAGGTGCCCAGACTTGAGGTTGGGCCACCTAAATAGTCATATGTTGCTTGGCAATGCTAAATCTTCACAGTTCAAAGGATTTTGAGACATGGATTTCAAAAAAATTGTTTTGAGGATGATTGCATTTGAGACACAGCTAAAATGCTTTTCTGATGTGGAACAGATGGAAAATCATTGAATTCTAGAGCTGGAAGGGAATTTAGAGTCATTCAGTCCCCATCTTCATTGACAGGAGGGTCCCCGAAGGCCTTGTGTGTCAAATGGGTTATGGAGCCTGCCCAAGGTCACAGAATTTGTGTTAGAAGCATCCCAGAGACCCATGTTCATGGGCCAATCCAGGGCTCTTTTCTGAAATGTATGTCATGCTAATAGAGTGCCTGTCCTGTGAATGTGTTAAGACCCTTCTAGTCCCAGGTTCCTGGGCCACTGCCCAGTTGATGATGATCAACTACCTTGCATTTTTCCAATGGCCTTTGTTGAAGATCACATTTGGAACCATTTTCTGTATTAAGTAAAGAGATGTCATGATTATACTATAGCTGGAAGCTCCTCTCAATGCTTTAGCCACACAGAAATTTGTTAATTTTCCTCTGGAAATCCGTCATCTTCACTTTTATAAAGTGGTGCCCAGATAGATCCCCCCAACCCTACATTTCACCCATGTACTCATAAATTTACCCTTGAGCTCATTTGTTCTCATTTATTTATTTATTTATTCATTTATAGAAGAAGGCTTTATTGAGGACCTATTTTAGGCAAGGCATCATGATGGATGCTATCAGGGTAATATATGAAATGGATATGAACCCTGAATTTAAGAAATAGGCTGCTTGTAGGGTTGAAAATGTAATACTACTTTTTTAAAAAAAATGTTTAAAGTGTTTAGCTAAAAAGGATGATAGAAGTTTGATTTTACAGCTGAAGCTTTTGATCTTGGCCTTAGAAGTTGGGTCAGGTTTGGTAGTGGAGGAAAAGGAGTGGCATCCGCGTGGCAGGAGCTGTGTGAGGAGGGACATTCTCTCTGTCTCTTGCTCATCTTCAGAAACTGGAGGCTTGAAGAGAGGAGGAGCGGGCTGTCCTGCTACCCCTGTCAACAGTTCTCCCAGCACTTTCACTAAGAAGGTAATAATTTTTCAAATTTCCCTTTCTTCTTTTTCTCCCTATCTCTGACATTTTGATTAGACATCAGTAAAGAAGAAACTGGGAAACAAATTAACTAGCTGGTTTTTTAATACTTACTGTCATATTATCATCAGGCTTGCTAGGAGTCTCATAAGAAAAGGAAAAGGGACATCTAGTGCCTTGTAAATGTCAAAATAGATTCGATCCCTTGAAAGCATCCACTTCTGCTGTCTCTGAGGCTTTCCCACATTCTGCTTTGTTTTATTTATCTTGAAACTTCCACGATGTGCTCTTGAGCATCTAGCAAACGCAACGACATCGGACTACTTCTCTGCACAGGGATGCTCCAGGGAGCTCCTTCTTTACTTGGCCCTAGCGAGTTTGAAAGGGCCTATTTTGCTTGTCCTGGAGGGACACCCAAGTGAAACTTTCCAGTGATATGCCAGGAAGCAGCAGGCCCTGATGCATGCTTATTCTTTTGGCAGTGTCGAGCTGACATGAGCATCTGTCAGGGCTGCTTTTTTATGACTCCCTGTAGACAGCTTGAAAAGAGATGAAAAAGTTTATTGGATCTGAGGAAGAAAGTGGTCAGGAAAGAGCATAAAGTGGGTGGGACTCTTTGCAGATCTGAGGTTCCCTTCTGATTTCTCAGAATGCATGTCTGTTTTTGCTAGACAACAAAGGTGTGTGGTTTGTGTCCTGTCTTTCTCTTTCCATGTCCTCCTGCCCCCAGCCATCTTTGTATGAAATTTCTTTAAAACCTATTGCCTTGTATTTCTGTGTTGTTGGAGACCTAGAGTCAGCCTATGCTACCTCAAATGGTAGCAATCTCTTTAGCCTCTGTGTTTCTGGAGTCCTTTCTGGAAGATGCAAGAGGGAGAGGAGACAATGATTCAAATGCTATTTCCATCTTTGTACAAGCCCTCTGCCTACCTCTTAGAACTTCCTGAAGGTGTTTCCTTCTCTTTTGCTGTAGCTCACGTTACCTCTTTGGACTCTGTGGACTAAGGCCTCCTTGATGCCCCATTTTAACCAGATTTTACCTGTCTAAATACCTGGTCCCTACCTGAAGTCTCAGTTTTATCCTGGGCTCTAGAGCCATCCTAGTCTTTGATTAGGGCAATTTTAGGAACACTGGTTTAGCTCAGATTTCTCAAAATAAGGTCTTTTTTGCTGTCCCTTAAGATCTAACTCTGTGACTCAGTTTTTCATTCATTTGTTCATTAATTTACTCATTTAACAAATATATATTGACTACCTACTTGTCCCAGGCATTATTGTAGTATCTGGGCATATGGTAGGAAAAAAAAACAGATAAAACTCGTATCTTCAAGAAATAGATGCAGCAACTCAATAAGCAAGTGACTACTGCATGCAATGTATTAAATAGTAATAAGTTTTATGGAGAAAAATGAAAATGTAAAAGTGAAAATGGAAAGAGGTACCAGTAGGGTAGAGCATTGCAGTTTCTATAGGGTAGCCATGGATGTCTCCACTGGTCAGGTAACATTTGATCAGTTGTCACATGGAGACCCTGAAGAAGACCATTCCAGGAAGAATGAACAGCAAGGCCAAGTTGCCTGAGTGGAAAGTCTACTTAGAGAAGAGGATCAGCAAGGAGATCTGCATGGCTGGGGTGGAATGAGCAAGGGGAGGGAATAGTTGGAGGTGAGGTCAGAGTGGGGAGTGGAGGCTGTAGGATCTTGAGGGCAATTCAATTGTAAGGACTTCAGCTTCTGCTGTGAGTAACATGGGAGGCTATTGTTTTGTTCAGAGTTAAGAAATGATATAATTTATATTTTTAGGGTATTACTTTGACTATTGTGTTGAGAACAAATGGTAGGGAGATAAGAAAGGAAGCAGTTTGGGGCTTTTTCTAGGAGCAAGTTTATGGTGTCTTAGATGGTGGTGGTGAAGGTAAGAAGAAATGGTTGGATTCTTGATATACCTTGAAGGTTGGGAAAACAGTATTTGCTGATGGTTTGGATATGGTAAATGAGAGGAAGAAAGGTGTCAAGAATGATGCCAAAGTTTTTGACCTGAGCAGCTAGAAGAATGAATTTGCCATTTCCTGAGATATCAATAGGCTTCAGAGTATAGGGAAATAACAGAAATTGGTTTTGAACATGTTATTAGAGATGACTATTAGATATCCAAGATGCCAAATAGGGGGTTTGATATAAAAATACAGAGTTCATGGAAGAGGTCAAAGTTGAGTATATACTTTTGGAATATGTCATTTTACACATGCTATTTAATGCCATGAGACTGACTAAAATCACCAAGGAGTATGTGCAGAGAGAGAAAAGTCTGAGGACCAAGCCCTGGTATGTATCACAAGTGTGTGGAGAGAAGAGGGAACCAACAAAGGCAGATGAAAAGCATGAGCCAGTGATGTAGCAGAAGAATCACGAGAGAATGGTGTCCAAAGCCAAGTTAAAGGGTATGATCATCTGTTTCAAATGCTGCTGATGGATCAAGTAAGAGGGAGACTAAGAAACTGGCCATTGCACTTATTAATGTGGTGGTCACTGGTGACCGTGACAGTGCAAGCCTGACTGGAGTGGGTTTAGAGAAAATGAAAGGAGACACATTGCTGATGGACAACTCTTTGAAAGAACTTACTGAAAATGGGAACGGAAAATTTAGCCTTTAATTAATTGGAGGCAGATTTTGGATCAAGAGAGGTTTTATTTATATTTTTAAGACGGGAGATAAACTGCAGCACATTTAGTGATAATGGTAATGATCGAGTAGAGAGGGGAGAATTGATGTGGACTGAAGGGGAAAATTGCTTGGAGTGATGTCTTGAGTAGACGAGATGCGGATGAGACTTGCTGCACCAGTGGAGGGATTTCTCTGGTACATGCAGAGAGAGAAAGGCAGGTGAGCACTGGAAGATAACTGCTGTGAGAGCAGAGATTTTGTGTGTTTTGTTAACTGATATCCCCTGTGCTTGGCACATGGAGAGTGATCAGTAAATACCAGCTAAATGAATAAATGGTGCAGATGCAGAGAATGGGAGCATGCAGACTGTCACTACAATTGCTTCCATTCTGGCAGTGAAATGAGAAGCAGGATGTCACCTAAAAATTTGGTACAGAGGAACTGTCGGAGGTTTGAGGAGAACAAGGTATGGGAGAGTGAGTGGACCAGAAATAAACGGGAAAGTCGCCAGACAGCACTAAAAACCCATTTTAAGTTTATACCATGAATTAATGATGAGTGAGCCAGCTTGGTTATGGGCTTTTTTCCTAAAGATGTTCAATGAAGTTGGTGTAGGTGCAGAATAGGCAGATGTATGATTTTAACTAATCACTGGATTTTTCCAAATACAGTTCCTCGTGTCTATGGGGGTTTGATTCAAGGACCCCTGAGGATACCAAAATCCACAGATGCTCAAGTCCCTGATATGAAATGGTGTAGTATTTCCATATAACCTATACAACACCCTCCAGTATACTTTAAATCATCTCTAGATTAGTTATGATACCTAATACCATGTACATGCTATATAAATAGTTGTTATACTGTATTATTGAGGGAATAATAACAAGAAAAAAGTCTGTATATGTACACTATAGATGCAACCATCCACTTTTTACCTGAATATTTTTCATCCACAGTTGGTTGAGTCTATAGATGCAGGACCCATGGATACAGGGGGCTGACTATATATACCACAAAGGGAAGGGGGCAAGTGAGTTGAAGGCATATGCAAGGGAGTGATTTTAAAGGTGGCCCATGTAATTTAAAAGAGAGGACAGTGAAGACTTGAAGTGGGTGAGTAATGGAATTTTGCCACGTGACATACCCTAAATAGAATTTCTCATCTTCTCCCATAAAACAGTTTCTCTTTCAGTCTTCCTAGTCCCAGTAAGGGCACCAGCATACACCCAGCTACTCAGGCCAGTAACCTGGGTATCAAATTCTAATTCTTTTCTTTCTTTCAATTTCCATAGTCTGTTACCAAATCCTGTTGGTTCTTCCTCCAAAAATATCTCAGATCCATACACTTCTCTCATTTTCTTACTATCATTTTAGGCCAACCGATTCTTTTGCATAATTGAAGTTCCTGTTTCTGCTTTTATCCCTTTCGAATCAATTCTTCATGATCCAATAGAGGGTTCTGTTTTAGAAGGCAAATTGCCTTAAAATCCTTCCATGTTTCTCACTGCACCTGGAATAATATGCAAATGTCTTAACTCCACTTCAAAGCCCATGTGTGATCTGGCCCGTGTCCCCCACCCCTCACTCTGCTCCCTTCTACCCTTCACATACTAACTGCCTTCTTCCATTGTCTTGAACTCTTCATTATTCTCCTTATTTCAGGTCTCCTGTCCTGAAATGCTTCCCATTCTCATTCCTCACTCTCACCCTCATCCTTTAGCTCTTACCTTGAACCTCACTTCTGCAAGAAGGCCTTCCTCGCCTGCCATGGTTTTCCCTGTCAATCCCTCTCATCTACCTTCCTTTTTTTCTTTTATCGTTTTATATCTCTTATATGTGTATTAGCTGTTTCTTCTTCATGATTTTAATTTTTGCTTTGTTCACCGTTATATAGCCCTGCCTCACACAGAGCCAGGATCATAGTAGGTACTCAAAAATATCCAAGTAATAAAAAATGGGGGCTTCCATGTCAAGATGGCAGATTAAACACCCATGTTCCCATTCTTTTCAAAAACTCTACTAAAATGAAAATAAAGGAATGAAAAATAGAAACACATAAGGACAGGCGACAATAGTAGATGATAGATAAATTTTTGGAAGATGAGAAGCAGATTGAGGATAGGTAACTGATTTAGTGAAACAGAGGAAGCTGAGAATACCTCTATATACAGGAGAATACTGACAAGAAATTAGCCATTTCTTTTTAAAGAGTCATGAAAGTTTTTGGAGTGTTAGAAGCCAGGCTTATGCTCCTCTGAGTAGGGGGTTAGAGGGTTCTTCTCTGGAGAAACAGGCCTAAAATATATACAGATATTTTTGTGGGGAAATGGGCTCCAAACAAAAGCCCTGTCATCCTAAAATGAAGACCAGCAGCTTACAAGCCTAGCTCAAGCAAATAGAGTTTTAATTCTTTACTTTTCAATATAAATGGATGGTCAAAGAACAATGGACAACATGCAATTCTGAGACTATAAAAAATACTCTATACTGGGACTATAAAAAAAGGAAAAGGAATGTGGAGGAAACAGATTTTAGAGATTAGAAGAGGTAAAGGAAAATATCATATATACAAAAGGAGAAAATGGTACTCCACAAAGGAACCAGAAGAAAGAAAATTTAGAAAGCAAACTTATGACAAGAAACATTAAAATCTAATAGAAGGGATAGGCATAGAAGATGATGCCACATATTGCTTCTAGGAAGTAGAAGGAAAGACTAAAGGATACCCATAGGAGAGAATCCTAAGTTATAGATTAGATAAATTAGAGAATTGGTGCAGGAATCAGAGAATGATCCCATATAATCGGATTTCCAGAGGATTTTTTTTTCAAAGAAATAATACAAGAAAAATTTTCCATAATGTAATAAATATGAATCTCCATGTTTCTTTGGAACTAAGTCCACTTATTTCTGAAATCCATGACCAGAACCAGGGCACACACTCATGACAGGAATGAACGGGAAATCCTGGAACCTTCCAGAGGACAAACCACAACTCACAAAGGGTGAGAAACCAAGATGGCTTTGTTCAACAGCAACATTGGAACAAATCCAGAAGATAATGGAACAAAGCCTTCTAAATTTGGAGAGAAAGTGATTTCCAATATGGAATTATATACCCAGAGAGACTCATAATCAAGTATAAGAATACAATAAAGACAGAAATTTTTAGATATGCAAGTTTTCAAGGAATCTATATCTTGTGCTTCTTAGAAGCTACTGGTGGATGACATGGGTTCCAGGAAACAAGACATGCAACATGGGAAAGTGGAAAGGGGAATTTCCAGGAGGGCAGAAAGGAGAACCCCAGGGCATCAGCTCTGTGGCAGGACTGAAGAGCATCAGTCCAGCCTGGAGCAAGAGGACAAGATAAGAAAAAAATGTAATTAATGAATTTAGCTCATATATTCAAAGATATGAAAAATTGTACTGAGGGATTCTGAAAGAATGTAGGAATATTCATAAGTACCTAGAACTATTCTGGTCACAGGTGCTTAGAAAACGAGGCAAATCCCAGGAAAAGCAAAAGGTTCTATGTTCAAAGAAATGTAATCCTCCTTAACATTTGCCACATCAGTAAGCAATACTCAACAATCTCAATAATGTACGTATTGAATGATTATGTAAACCTGAATAGTGTCTCCTCTATACTGGGATGCGAGTTGGAGGAAAGAAAGGGAATATGCTTTCCAGAAAGTAGCAGCTCCATTTCCTCAGGCTCTGTACATCTGGTTACATGAGTTTACTCATGTGAAGGAAACTTCATCCTGGCTGATGGACCCCATCAGGTTAAACAGTGATGTTCATCCTCCTCTCTTGAGATCAAAGGCAAGAAGTAATGTACACACACTCACCAGAAGATCTGCAGGATATTTTCACATGAGTAGCATGATAGTAAATATGATTTTTTATTCTTTGGAACTCAAACATTTGGCCTGGGTCTTAACACATACGAAAGTCCCTCTCAAAGCATGCTCTTAACATTTTAAAATGTTTTGATCTATTGGGAAAACCAGCATGGACTATTGGCAGGGAGGTCAGGTGGGGTTTGTTGACAATCTTGTCTCTGCTCTGACTTGACCCACATACTTGGGCCTTAATCCTCTTCACCTTCTTACTGACTTTAAACAAAAAGGGGATACCACTGTGTTCAGGGGTCTGAGAGGTGGCTTGATGATGGGCACTTTAAGGTAGTGAGTCACCTCTCAATTAAGAAGGAAGAAAACCGCTATAATGACATAGGGTATGCATGGAAACCAGAGCCCTGTTAAACTCATAACCTGAGTGCACATTCTTATCTCCCTGTGTCCCTTTTAAATTTACATGCTCATGTTATGTTTTTTTTTTATTACATGTGATATCATTTGAGGAAAAGAAACTTGATTCTTTTAATAGATCTGTTTTATGTTAGGTGTTATACTCAGCTTTTACAAGGGGGACCCATCATGTATTTCTGGACACCTTGTATATGTCTGATAAAGAGTGAAAAGCTGACATCATTTATAGACTGATGACCTGAATTGTTGTGATGCAATGAAGAGTGTGTATATAATCAACAGGACAGTGGGTGAGTCTGATTAGATACACCAGAAAGCCTGATGATTCTTATTTCTCCACAAATTGTAGTTCAAAGATGTGGTAAATGTGGTGATCTCCCACACATGAGTATGTAGAAGTGTGTAAACACTCACACACACACGTGTTTAAGTTAGAGTAAATATGGACACACATACGGCAAAGATAAATCCATGGTTAAGAAGAAAAAGGTATAAAATCACTGAAGTGAACCGAGGGCAGGAACTTTAGGAATGTAGTGAGGGAATGAGAGTAGAAGTTAGAGGATCCACGCTAAAAGGTGAAGGTAAAGTCTTTTTGTGGGGCTGAAAGAGTTTTTTCAACTGCCTTCTGCTTATAAAGAAGGCAATGGCTACCCAGGGTGAAGGAAGTGACATATTCAAGTCATACAGTTAGCTAATGGGAGAGTTAAAACTAGACCATGACTTCCCTAGCTTTGTAGTATGCTTTGCAATTTATTCTATTGCTTGAGTGGTCAAGTAGTGAGAAGAATCAGAGGTCATGGTCATGGAATTCAGGACACAAATAGATTAGGTCAGGTTTCCTAGTGACCATGGCATGGGCTGGGTTGACAAGGGGAAAGGGTCAAAGGTTAATGACCAAAGGTCAGAAATGACCTATCAGCTACTCAAATTCAGGCTGGGGGTGCTAAACAGGTTAGAGATGACCAAAGATAAAAAGAGGTTCCTCTTGAATACATGTCTTATGTGTGAAATACACCCAATGGGAGCTTGAGACAAAATGGATCAATAGGAATTTTTCTAATCACTTTTTGTATCACAGAAGTACACATTGTAGTAAATAAGATAAGGCTTTTATACACTGACGCAGAGTGCTAAGACTGGCTATTGGCTAAGCATGAAAAAAGGGATTCGGATAGGGCATGGGTACAATGGCAGGGTCCAAACACGGAAAGGAGACAGGTACTCCTTGAATGACAGGAACCAACATTTGTTTAGTTATCATATCAGTCAGAGTCCCAACAGGAAATAGATGGCACACTTAAACTAGATAATTGAGAATTTAATAAAAGAATGATTTGCAAAGATGTGACCAAGATTTAAGGAATCTTGATTTAAGGATGTCGATTTAAGGAAACACTGATATTGCCACTTCTTGGGGCTGGTGGCAGTAGAACCCTTAGCACCTTAGACCAGAAGGGACAAGTGGATTGAACAGTCCTTGGAACCTGGAGACAGTAGCTCCAGCTTGAGAAAAAGGTTATTGCCAGGATATTTAGGTATAAGTATACAGCCAAATCATGGTGGTCTGACAGGAAGAAAGGCAGAGGAAAACAACTCTCATTTCACTTTCCCTAGTGCTGTGATCTCCTACTGATATCTCCCTTTACCAAACCCAGCAGGAAGCTGGGGGGCATTGGAGCTCATTGATTCAGTTTATATGAGTCACCCTTCCTGGGGAGAGAAGGGTAGAAAGCAAATCTGAAGTGGCAAAAGCAAGATATCCAGACAGATGTCTTGAGTGATTGTGATGCAATTTCCATGAACTGCATATTGATTCATTATCTAAATAGCCCTGTTCCTTGAGTGCTGTGGTCTGAATGTTTGTGTCTGCCCAAAATTCATAAGCTGAAACCTGACCCCCCAGTTGATGGTACTGAGAGGAGAAAGTGCCTAGGTTGTGAGGACACAGCCCTCATGCATGGGATTAGTGTCTTTATAAAAGAGGCCTGAAGGGGCTCCTTTGACTCTTCCACCATGTGAAGATGCAGCAAGAAGGCACTAAGCAGAGAACGGGCTCTTACTGGACTCCAAATCTGTCTTGATCTCAGATTTCCCAGTCTCCAGAACTGTGAGAAATAAATTGCTGTTGTTTACAAACTACCTAGTCTATGGTAATTTTTAATAGTAGCCCAAATGGACATTGAGAAACAAAATTTTTTATAAGAGAGAACTTACACTAACATTATACCAGATTACCCAGTTTGGGATATAATAACCAAAGGCCAACTTTGGGAGTGCTCCTAAGCATGCTTCTGTAATCACTTCTGTTGTGTGGCATTGTCCTTTAACTTAACATGGTAAGATGGCATTTCCAGGTTTGTTGACAGGTTCAAAAACCTTCCTGGATCTTGTATGCTTTTGTAAAATTGAACTCTCTTGACTAAATTAAATGCATTATTCACATGAGAAAGTCTACTGTGACGAGTTAGCCTCCTTACCTTTAGTCCTGACCCGTAATAACCACTTGGTTTCCAGGTATAAAGGAATGTGACTGTTTAGTTTTGAAAGTGTGTAGATTTCAGTGGAAGCAGGACACCTTGTTCCCACAGAGCCATCTTGTGCAATACAAGACCAAATCCGGCCTCTGTATTTGTGAGTTCAGTAAACATCTTACCAGCTCACCTTGGGGTACTGAGACTTATTACCCCTATTAATAAGTAATTGACCCTACAAAACCCTAATTAATAAACTATAATGAAAAGTAATTTATAAGTTCTATTTTTTTTTTGTTCCCACACAGGCCTTGTTCCCAAGACAACTTCGTAGTAAACCTCCTCCATGCAAATCTTCATGTTAGAGTTTATTTCCAGGGAACCTGAGCTATGACAGTTGGTGCCAGGAACAATTTTAGGAAGTAGATTCCAAAATGGGAGTTTGGAGCTACATCCCCTGTCAGCTGGCTGTGAATGAGTCTCCACTTAGTGGTGGTGAATGGGGCATTGACAACCCCTGGCATGTGGTTGTAGAGCAATTGTTAGAACTTTCACTGGTGTTGAACTTGGATGAGATGCAGGAGGAAGGGCATGCACTGCTAGCTGCAGTA
Organism: Avahi laniger; assembly: GCA_963575035.1. Lineage (NCBI taxonomy): Eukaryota > Metazoa > Chordata > Mammalia > Primates > Indriidae > Avahi > Avahi laniger. The sequence continues at coordinate 11,621 of CAUYSK010007101.1, read as the reverse complement.
ATTCAAGCTTTTGTGAAGTTCATGTAGTAGTTATATGGACTAGGGAATTGTATAGTTCTTGCTAGGGCCTAAGGAGATGTTGGAAAATGATGATGATAGACTGAGGATGATTAATTACCAATTTGGGCTTAACTGTAAAAGCCAGCAAGCCCATGGAACAACATAAAAAGCCTCTCATCTCCTGCAGTTGGAGAACAGAAAAAGTGGATGACCTAGGGCTTAATTCTTGATTGTTACGGTAGCAGGACACCAGGGAAGCCTGAAGTCTCCACGCACTGTGGCAAGTGTGCTCTGTCAAGGTTAGGACTCTGATTGGAAAAAGTGAGATCTTGAGATTTAGCATGGTGACAATATACTAAAAAACTGTTATCCTTGGCTTTCTCCCTGAACTCCCTGGACCTGCAGAGGGCCCACTCCTCCTTGTTATAGGCTGGCACTCCCTCTTTTTTGCAAAAGATTCAGAAGTGTTTGTCTTGGATGACAACCTGTAGCCCTTTCAGGATCTACCCTCATCACCTTCCTGGAAAATAGACCAATGATTAGGATCAGGTTACAACATAACCCAGCAGGGGAAGTGCTTTTGTGCTAAGAGAGGAAAGGAACTATACCCTTAAAAAGTTTCAGCACTAAGTTAACATACCAGCAGGATCCAGGAAAGTATGGCCCCTCTGGGTGCTGAATCAAGTCTGTGTGTGTGTGTGTGTGTGTGAATGTAGGGGGTATAAGGTACATTTACTGACATGGGAGTATTATTCTATGATATAGGATTTAACACCTGAGAAAAACCCAGAAATATCATGCTCACATACAGCTAAAATTGCTCTTAAAGCTTAGAGAAAGTGATGTCCCATACTAAGTGAAGGAAAGATGGTAAAACTGCCATGGCAGATGGTGGACAGAAGAATTAAAACACTCAGAGAAGCGAGTGTGCTAGAGTGGAAATACTATATATAAATATATAAGAACCACTAGTGAATTATATTTTATGTGAGCATGTAAAGGACACTCTACTTACCAAAGTGATAAAGAATGCACTGGTGAGAGGGGCTCTCGCATTGAGATGCACAGTGGTATCTGTCTTCTGAGGCCAGGGCTGATGGAAGGGATGCTGTTACAGAATGAGACTCTGATGAATGGGATTGATAGATCAAGTGGTGGCACTTGCCCATCAGAGCAAGATGAAAGTACTTATTGTAATACACTGCAAGGTTGTGATGGCAGCCAGTATGCCAAACCCATAGAAAGCTATGGCGATGGTTAATAGAATACAAAGTTCCTAGGGGCAAGATAGATGGGCAGCCATGATAGTATTACCTAAAGAAATCAAGAATAGATGATTAGAATTCTGAGGGCAGCTATCTCAATAGAAAGTCATAGTTTTTAGTCTTGCTTCATGACTGGAGGTAGTCTTCAGACCTGAAACCCAATGACTTAAGGAAGGGCTAAATATTCAGGAAGAAAGGCCTTCCAACACCAAGACAAGTATATATATTAATTACACTTCCAGTCATTTGCCAAAGGGACATGTCATTTACTTGGGAAACCATGCTTGAGGAAAAGGCATGAACAAATACTTTGAGGACTGTTGGACACATGGTCCAAGGTGGCATTGATTTCCAGGGCCCTGAAGCACCATCATCGCCCTGCTATTAATGTAGGGCTATATGGGGGCCAGGTTATAAATGACATACTGGTCAGATTTGGCTCATATTGGGTCCACTGTGTCCAGGACCCATCCCGTGGTCATATTTTGGTCCCTGAATGTATAGTTGGAATGGATACCTTTGGTAATTGAAAGGACTACCACATTGGTTCCATGGGTTATGTGGTAAGAACTTTCATAATAAGGAGGACCAACTGGAGGCCTCTATATCTGCCTTATATTTGCTGTCCAATATAGTAAATAAATAATAGCACTTTCACTTTCCAGCAGAATTCCAGCAGAATCTCTGATCCAGAGATTAGAGCCACTCTTAAAACCTGAATTAATGCAGGGCTGGAGATCTCCATTAGATTCACAATGAATTCACTCGTCTGTCATTTAAAAAAAACTCAAATGACCCTAGAGGATGATAGTGGGTTTCTACAAACTCAACCAAGTACCCCAGTTGCGTACGCTGTCTCATATGTGATAACCTTTGCAATTAATATTTCCTCAAGTAATGGTATATTCCCATTGATTTTGCAAATAATCTCTTTTATGTCCTTTTGAAGAAAGAAGGCCAGATGCAGTTTGCATTCACATGGAATGGTCATCAATATACATTCATCATCTTGCCTTGAGGCTATTTCCATTCTCTCATTCTCTGTCACAATATAGTCCAAAGGGAACTGCACCATTTGGATATTCTATAGAACATCACATTGGTCCACAATATTGATATCTTGTTATTTGGATCAGATGAGAAAAATGTGAAAAATACATTGGAGGCCAGAGAGTGGGAGAAATGATTCAGGGTCTTGCCAGATCAGTGAAATTTTAGGGGGTCTCATGACATGATACATACCAGGGCATCCACTTTAATAAAGGGGACAATATTGCATCTTTCTCCTTGCATCACTAACAAGGAAACATAATGTCTGATAGGTCTTATTGGGTTCTGGAGGTAGTGTATTCCATATTTCGGACTACTGCTCTGACCCATTTGCCAGTTGACAAAGGGGGCTGCCAGCTCTAAGTGGGACCCAGAACAGAGAGGGTTACGCAGCAAGTTGAGGGTGCCTTTAGGTCATACAACCTAGTACATCCTGTAGTCCTGTGGTATTAGAGGTAATTATGCAGTGAGAAAAGAGGCCATGTGGAAAGTTTATGGAAAGCCACACTCATGCTATGCCATCTGCATCTGCAGCAGAATATTATACACGTTTGGAAAACAGCTCCTGGTATACTATTGGGCCCTAAAAGAGATGGACTACCTGAACATGGGATGTTAAGTGATCATTATGAGCTTCGTTCTGAGACCCACCAAGTCGTAAGGCCAGGCAGGCCCAGCAGTAACCTATTATAAGATGGAAGTGGTACATCCAAGACTGATCATGAACATGGTCAGAGAACAAAGATAAGATGCTGAAGCACACACCCAGAACACCAAGTCATCTGCCACTGTCCCAGCTTCTTTACCTCAGTCCCTACCTGCATGGCATCCCTATGTCTAGGTGACAAGAGAGAGAAAAGTCTGAGCTTGCACGGGGTGGCTCATTGTATGGGTGCAAGCTGAAAATGGTTTGTGGCTTGACTATAGCCCTATTCATGGGTGTCCCTGAAAGAAAACAGCAGGAGAAATCCTTCCAGTGGGCAGAACTTTGACAGGCACATCTGGTATCCACATAGTGTGGAAAGAGATATGACCTGATATAAGAATATATATATATATAAATAGGTTTATGGATTGTGGCAGATGGTTGGTGGTTTGCCAACAGCTTGGGAGAATATTGGAGACAAGGAGGTTTTGGGAGTAACAGACATGTGAATGGACCTACTAGAGTGGGAGTGAAGTTTGAAGGTCTTTGTATCACTAGTTATTTCCCGCCAGAGAACATCCTTCGAGGAAGAGGCACTGCACAGTATGACTTGAACAGTTGATGTCAGCCAGGTTGTCACTGGTCACCCCATTGTTGGCACAATGGGATCATAAACAGAGTATCCACAATAACAGGGGGGGAAGCTCTGCATGGGCCCAACAGCATGGGCTCCCATTCACCAATGCTGATCTAGCTACTGCTCCTGGGGAATGTCCAACCTGCCAACCTGTCCAACCTGTCCAACCTGTCCAACCTGAGCCCCTGACACAGCACTATTCTTCAAAACCAACTAGCCACTATGGCCTTCTTTACTCTGAAAGGGGACAGCATTCTTCCTGACTGGAATTTACATAATTCCAGGTTTGGGAATTGCCTTTTGTGATGTCAAGTCTGTGATCACCACTACTATCTGATGCCTTATAGAGTGTCTTGTTCATTGAAACAAGATACCACATAATATTGACTCAGAAATGGGGCTCATGTATATCAAAAGAGGTATGTCAGTGGGCATATGACCATAGGGTCCACTGGTTATGTCATATTTCACACCATTTAGAATACAACAGTTTGCTAGGGAAGTGAAACAGCCTTTTGAAGGTATAGCTGAGGTGCCAGTTTGGAGGTGGCACCTCACAGGGATGGAGTACCACCCTCCAAGTTGGAATGCACAACCTAAATTAATTTACATAGACTGCGTCCCTAATAGGTCCAATATTTGGGTCTAGGAACCAAGGGTTGGAAGGAAAGGTAGTCTTTCTTATCTTCATTCCCAGTGACTCACTTGGAGGCATTTTATGCTTCATGTTTTTGTAACTCTAAGCTCTTCGGTTTGATTTTAGAGACTCTCAAAGACAGAACACATTCATCAGGGGACACAACAAGAATCCTATGACATTTTAAACTATGGCTTCCCCCTGTTTACTTTGGGCTCCTTATGCAAAGAGATGAGCAGGCAAGAAACCAAATCATCTTCCCAGCAGGAGTAGTTGATCCTGGTCATTAGGAGAAGATAGGGCTGCTCTTATGCAATGGAGGCAGGTAAGAGACTTTGGCACTCAGGTGCCCTATTGGGGGTGTTTTTGTGGTTCTCTCCCACACAAATTTGATAGTAAGTGCACAAGTGTAGCAGCTACAGCCCGAAAACAGCATGTTGCCCAGGGCCTTATATTCCTTACCCTACCTGGTCAACCACCAACCCAGTAGAGATGCTTGCAGAAGGTAAGAGGAGTCTAGAATGGATGGTTGAGAAGGGAAAGAGTGAGCATAAGGTGGATCCCTGTGATCATGTCATTGCAGAAGTTCTAATTTGTCTCAGTACTATCCTCCTAAAAGTTTCTCAGGAAAATACACAAACCAGAAGGAATCCTGTGGGAGTTGTGTCTTGATGGAGTGGATTCACCAGACAGAGCAAATGGTTTTGAGTGGCAAGGTGTGGTCTCCAGTGGGTCTGTGGTATTGACCAGGTCCCACAGTAGGACTGAGGTACTTATCTCCCCAGCTGCCACAAGTGATGGCTGCTGACCACTCAGGGCTGAATTCCTTTTGGAGAGACGCCCTCACCTGATGAAGCTGTCTCACACAAGTTTATACCCTCTCTCAGTGAGCACCTTGTATTCAACGACTGGCCAAGACTTGGGGACAAATGTCTGGCCTCCTTTGGCTCACTCTGGGACACTTCTCATGGGCCACTCTGGCTTCAGAGCCTTCTGGGGAATTGGCTGAGGCTGTCATTACTGCATTACCGGTTAACTCTTCCTTTATCCAGTCTGATTTGCCCACTTCCTCAACAAAATTATTCTCCAATTAATTACCTTCATGCAAATCATTGCAAGGTCTGTTTCCTGAGAAACCCAAACTATAACAGATAAACAATCTCTAAACTGTAAAATATAAGCGACATCTACTGCTCCCAATCATTGTGAGTTGAGTTTTGTTAATTTCATTTTTTTATAGTGGGGAACTTTTCCTGACATTGTTGTTGGATTTTAAGTGTACCCTATATGCATTCCAATAGTCCTCTATCCTCTTATTGCATTAATTAGACACAGAAATTATGTAAATTCCCAGATGCAGAAAAAGTGTCCACTGTAGAAGGCATCTTGGTGTGCGTTTGCATTTCTTATGGGATTACTTGGTGGCCTTGCCAGCTGTTATTTTCAGATGTTTTGAGTTGGTCCATGTTGTCATCGCCCTCTGGATGCTGTTAAGAGAAAAATTTAGTTCATTATTGTGTGCCTGTGGTACTGGCTGGACACTTCCACACAGATTATTTTATTTAGCTTTAACAAGATTGGGAATTAGATATGATGTCCAATTAACAGATAAGGAAAACTGACCCTCACAGAAATTAAAATATCTTATCAATACAACTAGCTAGCAAGTTTTAATAGTCCAGATTCAAAGCTGACTGCTGACTCCAAGTCTATTTATTGCCTTCTTCCTCCTCACCTTATTAGGATAGCCTCTCCACATGTGTGGATTTAGATCTGGTTTGTGGACCATGCCTGAGTGACTCTCCACATTAAGCAATCATGTGTAATGAAGCGGAATCTCTTAAAAGCCTTTGAAACACTCCACGTCCCTTTTCTAACTGGCATGAATTCACTCTAAGTCATGGATGTTTTTTTTCCCTTTTTGGCGAGCCCCTAAGTCCTGGTTGGGGAGTTACATCACTATTCTGGCTAAACTTTTCTCTTTCAGATGAGGATGTCCAGTGAAGTGCTCATTTATGAGCAGCCATAAATATGCAGCAGAGAAGCTCAGCAAATACTTTGTTTGTTTGTTTCTATAGTTAGTATTACCTGGAAAGTCACCTTGTTTAGCTACAATGAAAATTCGCAGTCCTTGGCTAGGAAAAGGCTTGTTGGCGAAGCCTGATACTGAAAAGTAATCTTCTTCAGGAAATGAGTACCAAAGAGCTGTTATTCTGGGTAATAAGAAAGAAACAAAAAGAATCCCAAAAGAGAAGTAGTTTGGCAACCGATGGACGGCAGTCATTATAGACTGAGAGCTCAAATAAAAATACCTTCAAACCCTAAAGAATGGATTTCTGTATTTTAAATATAGATTCTTACTTTTCAGATGGGACTGTTTCCAAATGACCTCCTGACTTGAAGGGGTAGAGTTAAAGAACAATTGAAGGCACTTGTGTAGTGGGAGGAAATGAAACGAGACTAGCCTTGGAAAAGGCAGAATATATCTTAGGCTGTTTTATATTTTGGAACAAAAAATCCCCAGGCATACATGGAAGAATATGCAATAGCAAATGTGTTGTATCCAACTAATGTTTGATGGCAAATTATCATTAGTCTCATTGGTTCAGTCTAGAGGGCTCCCCAGGACTGAATGAAGCTGGTCCCTTGGAAGATGGTGCAGGGGAAAACCTGAAAAGTCCATGTGATTATTCACTTAAAATATCTTTACACCTATGAATTTTTTAAGGCAAGAAATCACTTTGCCATACAACATCTCATCCATGTAAGTCAATTCATTTGGCTTGTGGAACTAAGCTCAAGAAAGCAGGTGGGAAGACTGTTCTCACCAGGATGGCCGATTCTTTGGCCATTCTTCAAAACACATTAGAAAAAAGAGAGCAAGTGAGCAATTTTTGCCATTTGCCCTGAAAGTGTGACTATTTTATGTGGCTTCTAGGAGAAGAGATGATGGAGAAATAGGCCCCATTAATTCCACACGTGGATGTCGGCTTGATGTTCCTAAAGGATTTGAAAATTCTGTATGTGTTGTTGCAAACTGATTAAACAGCATCAAAAATGTAAAAACTAAAGCCTTTGCCTTTGGTTGCCTCATTCAATACATTTTCCTTAAGCATACTCATCTTAAAAAAGAGTCCCCTAAGCCTGATTAACCCTTTTCCTTATTTCTATCTAGATTTTTTTTCCTTTTTGGAAAGTTTCAGGTTTAAATAAATCATTTCTATAACCAATTGTGTAAATTAAAAATCCTTTTCAAATAAACAGGTAGCTTTTGAGTGTGATGAAACATTAAAAAATCATTAAGATATACATTCATTGATTCTTTCAACTTGTTAAGGTAAATTAAAATGGAGACCAGGCCTGAAGAATCTCTGAGTAGACAAAGCCATCAGGCCTCATAATGACCTTAACCTTCCTTGATTCACAAACATAAGCAAAACTTAACTTGAGCTATTTCTTATAAATGCCTATATTAAAGATAAATAGAGATTAAGCACAATCAAAAACAGTCAACTAACTTACAATTATATAATTAGGAACTTTACAATGCAATGGGAGAGACCAACTAAGGCAACTATATAACTGTAACCAATCAAATATTTTCTTTCCTTTACCTCTGTGTTCATCCTATAAAACCATACTCCCCAACCCCTGGGCTGTGGACTGGTACTGGTCCATGGCCTGTTCCAGGCCATACAGCAGTAGGTGAGTGGCAGGTGAGTGATCAAATGAACCTTCATCTGTATTTACAGCTTCTCCACATAACTCACATCATTGCATAACCTCTGCCTCCATCAGATCAGCAGTGCGTTAGATTCTCATAAGAGCACAAAACCTACTGTAAGCTGCACATGAAAGAGATCTAGATTGCACGCTCCTTATGAAAATCTAATGCCAGATGATCTGAGGTGGAGCTGAGGTGGTGATGTTAGCTCTGGGGAGTGGCTGCAAATACAGATTATCATTAGCAGAGAGGTTTGACTACACAGTAAATGTAATGTGCTTGAATCCCAAACTATCCCCCACTCCGATCCATGGAAAAATTGTCTTCCATGAAACCAGTCCCTGGTGCCAAAAAGGTCAGGGACCGCTGCTATAAAAGACTCTTCCTTGCAATCCCTTGGTAGATAGAGCTCCCAACCCGCTTCTGATATGAAGCTGCCTGATTTAAAAAAATTTTTTATATTATTATTATTTCAGCATATTACAGGGGGTACAAATGTTTAGATTACATATATTACCTTTGCTCCAACTGAGTCAGAGCTTCAAGCTTGTCCATCCCCCAGACGGTGTGCACTATACCCATTAGGTGTGAATATACCTATCTACTCTTCCCTCCTCCCACCTGCCTGACATCCGATGAATGGGCTACTATATGTGCATGTAAGTGTTGATCAGTTAATACCAATTTGATGATGAGTATATGTGGTGCTTGTTTTTTCATTCTTGTGATACTTCCCGTAGTAGAAGGGGCTCCAGCTCCACCCAGGATAATAAAAGAGGTGCTAGATCACCATTGTTTTTTGTGGCTGAATAGAACTCCGTGGTATACATATACCACATTTTATTAATACACTCATGCATTGATGGGCACTTGGGTCATTTCCACATCTTGCAATTGTGAATTGTGCTGCTATAAACATTCGGGTGCAGGTGTCTTTTTTATAGAATGTCTTTTTTTCCTTTGGGTAGATGCCCAGTAACAGGATTGCTGGATCAAATGGTAGTTCTACTTGTATCTCTTTGAGGTATCTCCATATTACTTTCCACAGAGATTGCACTAGTTTGCAGTCCCACCAGCAGTGTATGAGTTTTCCTATCTCTTCGCATCCATGCCAACATTTATTGTTTTGGGACTTTTGATAAAGGCCATTCTCACTGGAATTAAGTGATATCTCATTGTGGTTTTGATTTGCATTTCCCTGATGATTAGAGATGTTGAGCATTTTTTCATATGTTTGTTGACCATTATTCTGTCTTCTTTTGAAAAGTTTCTGTTCATGTCCTTTGCCCACTTTTTAATGGGATGGTTTGATTTTTCCTTGCTGATTTTCCTGAGTTCTGTATAGATTCTAGTTATCAGCCCTTTATTGTATGTGTAGCATGTGAATATTTTCTCCAATTTTCCCAGCATCATTTATTGAATAAGGATTCTTTTCCCCAGTGTATGTTTTTGTCCATTTTGTCGAAGATTAGATGGCTGTATGAGGATGGTTTTATATCTGGATTCTCAGTTCTGTTCTGTTGGTCTATGTCTCTGTTCTTGTGCCAGTACCATGCTGTTTTAGTTACTATAGCCTTTCAGTATAGCTTGAAGTCTGGTAAATTGATGCCTCCCAATTTGTTCTTTTTGCTTAAGATTGCTTTTGCTATACAGGGTCTTCTCTAGTTCCATACAAAGCGTAGAATTATTCTTTCTAGATCTGTAAAAAATTATGTCGGTATTTTAATAGGGATTGCATCGAATCTGTAGATCACTTTGGGTAGTAGAGACATTTTGACAATGTTGATTATGCTGACCCATGAGCATGATATGGTTTTCCACCTGTTTACTTCCTCTGCTATTTCCTTCCTCAGTGTTTTGTAGTTTTCCCTGAAGAGGTCTTTTTCCTCTGTAGTTAAATATATTCCTAGGTATTTTATTTTCTTTGTTGCTATTGTAAAGGGTGTTGAGTCTTTGATTTAGTTCTCAGTTTGACTGTTGTTGGCATATAATAATGCTAGTGATTTCTATACATTGATTTTGTAACCTCAGACTTTGCTGAATTTATCAATTCTAGTAGTCTCATGGCAGAACCTTTGGTGTTTTCTAGATATAAGATCATGTTATCAGCAAAGAGTGGTAGTTTGACCTCTTCTGCCCCCATTTGGATGCCTTGATTTCCTTCTCTTGTCTGATTGTTCTGGCTGGGACATCCAGCACTATGTTGAATAGAAGTGGTGATAGAGGGCAACCTTGTCTGATTTCAGTTTTAAGTGGGAATGTTTTCAATTTTTCCCCATTCAGTATGATGTTGGCTGTGAGTTTTTCATATATGGCTTTTATTATTTTTAAAGAAGTTCTGTCTATTCCTATTTTGTTAAGTGTTCTTATCATAAAAGGGTGCTGAATTTTGTCGAATGCTTTTTCTGCATCTATTGAGAGGATCATATGGTCTTTATTTTTGCTTCTATTTATGCAGATTTGGATTATGTTTACAGATTTGGATATGTTAAACCATCCCTGTATCTCTGGGATGAAGTCCACTGGGTCATGATGGATTATTTTTTTGATAAGCATCTGAATTCGGTTTGCTAGGATTTTCTTGAGAATTTTTACATCTATATTCATAAGGGATATTGGTCTGTAGTTTTCTTTTTTTGTTGCGTCCTTTCCTGGTTTTGGTGTCAGGGTGATGTTGGCTCCATAAAACATGTTGGGGAGGATTCCTTCCTTCTTGACGTTGTGGAATAATTTCTGCAGGATAGGCACCAGTTCTTCTTTGTAGATATGGTAAAATTTGGATGGGAAACCATCTGGTCTGGGACTTTTGTTTTTAGGAAGTTTTTTTATTGCTGCTTCAATTTTGGTACTTGATGTTCATCTGTTCAGGAATTATATTTCCCCCTGATTGAGTCTAGGGAGGCTGTGTGTTTCTAAGAATTTGTCCATATCCTCCACATTTTCCAGTTTATGTGCACAGAGTTTTTATAATATTTATAGATGATATTTTCTATTTCTGAGCCATCAGTTGTAATTTCTCCTTTTTCATTCCTGATGGAGCTTATTAGAGTCCTTTCTTTTCTGCTTCTCACTACTCTAGCAAGAGGTATGTCAATTTTATGTTTTCAAAGAACCAATTTTTTGTTTTATTAATCTTCTGTATGGTTTTTTTTATTATCAATTTCAGTTAGTTCTGCTCTGAACTTTGTTATGTCTTTTCTTCTGCTGGGTTTGGAGTCAGTTTGCTCACCCTTTTCCAGTTCTTTAAGACGATTCTTTAGATTGTTTATTTGTGATCTTTCTGTCTTTTGGATGTAGGCATTTACAGATGTAAATTTTCCTGTCAGGACTGCTTCAGCTGTGTCCCACAGATTTTGATAACTTGCGTCTCCTTTATCATTTACTTCAAAGAATCTTTTGATTTCCATCTTCATTTCCTCTTTAACACAATAATCATTCAGCAGAAGTTTGTTTAGTTTTCATGACTCTGTGTAGACATGAGAGTTTCCATTGGAGCTGATTTCTAATTTTATTCCACTGTGGTCTGAGAAGATGCATGGTATAATTTCTATTTTTTAAAATTTGTTGAGACATGTTTGTGACCTAGGATATGATCAATCTTAGAGAATGTCTCATGAGTTGATGAGAAAAATGTATATTCAGTGGTTTGAGGGTAGAATGTT
>CAUYSK010007098.1:0-20910 GCA_963575035.1 Avahi laniger | reverse complement strand
TTCACAACTGTGAGACCAGAAATAAATGTTAGATAGAATTTTATTTTGAGAACAATTAATTTGAAGGCAGAAAAAAGATTAAAAAATGAGTCAAAAGCACTGTATAACCACAAACTTTTAAGTAGCATCTTTTTTTTTTTCCTCTCACTGTGGTAGGGTTACAGTTTGGATTTATACATTTCAGGGAGACAGGAATTACACAGAAAGTCATAAATTAATAATACATGGAAGGTGTACATTGGTTTGGCCCAAAAAGGCAGGACATCTCAAAACATTGATTACAGGGTATAGGTGGGTTTAAAGATTCTTTGATTTGTAATTGGTTAAAGAAATGAAGGTTTGTCTAAAGGCTTGGAATGTTTTAAGACAAGGAAGTCTGTTAATCAGAGACAAGTCACCAGACATATATCAAGACACAAGTAGGCCGGTGCGGTGGCTCACGCCTGTAATCCTAGCTCTCTGGGAGGCCCAGGTGGGTGGATCGTTTGAGCTCAGGAGTTCAAGACCAGCCTGAGCAAGAGCAAGACCCTGTCTCTACTGAAAATAGAAAGAAATTAATTGGACAACTAAAAATATATAGAAAAAATTAGCCGGGCATGGTGGCACATGCCTGTAGTCCCAGCTACTCGGGAGGCTGAGGCAGGAGGATCGCTTGAGCCGAGGAGTTTGAGGTTGCTGTGAGCTAGGCTGACGCCATGGCACTCTAGCCCGGGCAACACAGTGAGACTCTGTATCAAAAAAAAAAAAAAAAGAAAGAAAGAAAGAACGAAATCCTGACGTGTGACATCATGGGTGACCTGGGGGACATCATGTTAAGTGAAATAAGCTAGAAACAGAAAGGCAACTACTACGTGATGTCACTTACACGTGGAATCTCTAAAAGTCAAACTCCTAAAAACAGTGAGTGAAATGGCGTTTACCCGGAGGGCTGGGGGGGCTGGGAAGGAGGAGATGTCGGTCGAAGGACGCAAAGTTTCAGTTATAAGAATAAGTTCTGCATCTGCAGAGTGGCGACTGCAGTTAATAATAATGCATTGCGTACTTGAAGTTTGCTCAAAGGTAGATAGATCTTAAATATTCTTAGACCACAGAAGACAAAAGGAAGGTAATTAAGTGAGAATGGATGTATTAATTAGCTGCATTGTGCTAATCATTTCCCAATGCACATCAAATCATCACATTGCACGCCTGAACATATATGTAATTTTTATTTGTCAATCAGCCTTCAATAAAGCTGGGGAAAAGAAGGTGAAAATGTGAATACCTAAATATTTAATCGGAATGGCAATCATTTTTTGTTCGTTTTTGGCTCAAGTAAAGAAAATTTGCAGTAGTCAGTGAGGAAAAATGAAAAGAACATCATTCTTTTTTTTTTTTTTGAGACGATGTCTCGCTCTGTTGCCCAGGCTAGAGTGAGTGCCGTGGCATTAGCCTAGCTCACAGCAACCTCAAACTTCTGCGCTCAAGCAATCCTCCTGCCTCAGCCTCCCGAGCAGCTGGGACTACAGGCATGTGCCACCATGTCCGGCTAATTTTCTCTATATATATATTTTTAGTTGTCCAGATCATTTCTTTCTATTTTTTTTAGTAGAGACGGGGTCTTGCTCTTGCTCAGGCTGGTCTTGAACTCCTGACCTTGAGCAATCCACCCGCCTCAGCCTCCCAGAGTGCTAGGATCACAGGCATGAGCCACTGCGCCCGGCCAAGAACATCATTCTTCAGTTTCACCTTATAAAGCATTAGAATAATAAAAGAGTTTCAGGAAAAAAAATTATTTTAAGTCAAGGTATGTTGATACGGCAGAGAGAAAGCATTCAGAAAGTAATATAAGATTTTTTAATCACCCTAATGTACAGTTAAAAGTAACTGAGATTTTTCAGTTATTAAAAATATTTAATAGAAATTTTTTAAAATGTAAAATTGATACGGGCATGACTTTGCCAGCTGGACTCATGGATCTACTGTGGCAAAACCCATTTACTGAAAAGAGATGATAGCTCGACAGAAAACCACGGGAAATCAGCACAATTTCAACCATTATCAATGACGCTTCCAAGGTGTCATTAAAATTGCTTCCGTAATTTATATAAAAAGCGAAACTCAAGACTTCGAAGGCAGTTTAAGATTTGTTGTGGACCTCATGAGGCTGTGTGATTTATTTCAGAGCAACGTCGGAAATAAAATCTGAAGAAAGTAAAAATGCAGTTAAATTTATTTAATCTAAGACATGGCCGAATTGATGTTTGTGATGCTCTGGTGCTACTTAGAAATGTCATTTCAATGGAAAAATATTTGTGTGAAAACCTTGGATTTTGTACAGATACTTAGTTAAGTTTGGAGTCTCGGGCAAAATTTACAAAAACTTTCTGGATGTTTTAATATGGTGTCATTCCAGTCTAACAAACATTGGAGAATTCAAAAAAAGACATAACTTGAATGAATCACTTTAAACTTTTTTCTCGAAACTTTAGATATTTGCCACCAAGCATCCAATAAATATAGAAAGAATAAACCAAAGGCACCTAAAGAGGGGTTTGGAGGAGGGCTTGGACCCGGCAGGGCTGGAGCTACAAAAGAAGCTTGGAGATCATGTTGTCTTACAAATTCTTCTCAATAAAAATAGTAAGAAAGGTGTGAGTAAGCACTTAGAAAATAAAGGTTTTTTTTTCTTTTTAAGATTTGGCTTTAATAAATGCAGTTGTAACAGGGAGGTTAATACTTCAACTGGCTTTACAAGAAAGAAATATGTCAGTCATTAAAGCTAATAATAATGTATCCAATGGTGCATAACAGTAGGTACCGAACGATACATAAAACGTGATTGAGCTCATAAAATCCAGTTAAGAAGGCCGGGCGCGGTGGCTCACGCCTGTAATCCCAGCTCTCTGGGAGGCCGAGGCGGGCGGATTGTTTGAGCTCAGGAGTTCGAGACCAGCCTGAGCAAGAGCGAGATCCCGTCTCTACCAAAAATAGAAAGAAATTATCAGACAACTAAAAATATATAGAAAAAATTAGCCGGGCATGGTGGCGCATGCCTGTAGTCCCGGCTACTCGGGAGGCTGAGGCAGGAGGATCGCTTGAGCCCAGGAGTCTGAGGTTGCTGTGAGCTAGGCTGACGCCACGGCACTCACTCTAGCCTGGACAACACAGTGAGACTCTGTCTCAAAAAAAAAAAAATAAAAATAAAAATCCAGTTAAGAGACCGTTGAAACAGAGGCGTCATTGTGAGAGGGGGTGCGGGCACAGCGTTTGAAAACTGACCGGACGAGGATCGGTTCTGGGAGAGGGGTGACGGAGGAGTGCGGAACGGTCTGGGGGCGGTCAATTTTACAAAAACAAATTTGTTGTTTGCTGACAAAAGTGGAAAAGTGAATACATTCATCGGATCCCAGAAGTTGGTCACAGCTCTGTGAAAGAGATATTAATAAAATTTAAGGTGACCGAAGAAACACGATAATGAAACAATTTCCGGGACTTAATCAAGGGGCGAGGGGTCAGATACATAAAAATCTCAGACGGGCTTGGGAGAACCAGGACTTCGCTTTTAATGATAATTCTGTTAAGCTGGTAGAAGCTGAGAGAAGACTCAGCATTTGAACAATGTTATCGATGTTGAAAGAAAAATCTCGATTTTTTTTTTTTTTGATGATGCGGGAGACCTGGTGACTGTCACTTTGAACCCATCGCAGCAAATGGCAGCCCCATTGCTCTGGCCGTTTGCACCTCGAACCTTGGCCTCCTCCTCTCTCCCACACCCACATCGGAGCCTTCGGCAAATTCTGTTGACTCCACCCTCAAAATGTACCCAAGTATCCAAACAGGTCTCACTACCTTTTCCGCTCCGGTTTTACCCCGAGCCATTGTCTGCAGCACCTGGGTCTTGCAGTTGTCACCTGACTGGTTTTTCTGCTTCTACACTTGGCCTCTGATGGCCTCATCTCCATATGACAGCTGGGGAAATCCTTTTGAAACAGAGATCTGTTTTCCTTAGCCCTTTGCTCAAAGCCTATCATTGGAGAAAGATCCAAAGTCCTTCACTTTGCCTGCAAGACCCCATCAGAAATCCCACCCCATCGTCTCTGATCTTTTTCTTTTTCTTTTCTTTTCTTTCTTTCTTTTTTGTTTTTTTTTTTTTTTTGAGAGAATCTCGCTCTGTCACCCTGGTAGAGTGCAGTGGTGTCATCGTAGCTCACAGGAACCTTGAACTCCTGGGCTCAAGCGATCCTCCTGCCTCAGCCTCCCCAGTAGCTGAGACTACAGACGTGCGCCATGATGCCTGGTTGATTTTTCTATTTTCAGTAGAGATGGGGTCTCGCTCTTGCTCAGGCTGATCTTGAACTCCTGACCTCAAGTGATCTTCCCACCTCAGCCTCCCAGAGTGTTAGGATTACATGGTGCCCAGCCTCTGATCTTATCTTCTACTCTCCCATCTTCACTCTGTTGGTCTTTGATGGTCCTTGAACAAGCCAGACATGCTCCTGTCTCAGGGCCTTTGCACTTGCTGTTTTCTCTGCTTGGAACTCTCTTTCCATGTGACTCTGCTTTCCACTTCTGGTCCTTATAATAACATCTCCGCTAAGCAGACAGGAGGAGCTTTTACAACAGTAAATTTGATTTTGTTCTCGGGATGCCACCCTCTCCCTATACTATTTAGAATAAAATTACAAATCCTACAAAGTCTGGCCCCTGCTCACCTCTCAGCATCTCAACTCATATCACTGAGGCCCAGCCACACAGATCTCTCGGTCCAAGATTGATCCTGCCTCATGCCCTTGGCGCGTCCTGTTTTCTCTGCCTGGAATGTTCTTCCCTCAGGACTTCTCTCCAGCTTTCAAGACCCGAATAAAATCCTCCCTTCTCCTATAGCTCAGCCCACATTGGCCCCTGAGTTCTCTGCCCTCCTGCGACTTGGTGGTCTGGAAGTGGAGAGGGTCCTTCTCCATGGACCCCTCTGCCCGCTGCCTGTTTCTGTCCTCCCCTGTCCAGGAAGTCTGCATTCTCTGTCTCGCCTCCTTGTTAATTTATCAATTATTTATTGAGTATCTTCAGTGAAGCATTCCCAAGCTCTGGAAGGGAATTCTAAGACGATGGCAAAGACGGTGTCCTCCTATCCCTAACCCAGTAGCACATCACAGAAGAGACATCCCTGACCCCTCAAATGGCCATTCAACAGATTAAAAGGTGCTTCACCTCACTGATAACCAGAAATTGCAATGAGATGCCACTTCACACCCACCAGACTGGCCGGAATTAAAATATCTGACACCACCAAGCTCTGGCCTGGCCAGGGAGCAGCAGGAACACTCACACACGACAGGGTGGCCTCCTGGGTGGTGCAAACACTTTGGAGAGCGAGTTGGCAACATCTAATAAAGTTGAAGTTCACGCGTGTCCCGCAACCCTGCGGTTCCAACAAAGAGGAATTCTCTTCGAGCCGCGCGGGGAGGCACATTCAAGAACGTCTGGAAAGGGGCAATGTCTGCCCACAGCAGGGTGCGTGCGTCAGATACGACCTCCCCACCTGGTGGATGTTTACGTAGTCGTGGAAATGGAAGAAAGATGGAACGATAATGCTGGCACCAACCTGGATGAATCTCAAAAACAATGCTGAGAGAGAAGAAAACTAATTCTAGAAGGATGTGCACAGAATAATGTCACTTACAGAAAGTTTGCAACCGTACAACACGATTCGACATGTTGTTCACGAACCCATCCCGTGTTTTAAGGTGAAACGTGCGCGTGGGAGCGAGAAACACTGGGTGGGCGGAGAGAAGTACACGGACGTGAGGAGTTGGACACAGGACATCAGTTTTCTCTGCGATGTTTTTACTTCTTAAATCGGGTGATGAGTACGAGGTTGTTCCAGCTTGAATTATTACCTGTGCTTTCTTGAATTTCTGAAATGTTCCGCGCGCGCACAACGTGGTTCCCGCCCTTCGGGACAGACTAGGAGAGCTGGATGGGTGGATGAGCGAATTACAGAGTCCGTCACCATTCTCGGGTCAAGGTCACTGTGCCCTTGGGCTCCCATCCTGAGGGCCCAGACACCTCTTGGGTGCCCCTCTTCCCTTGCTGGGCTCGTTCAGGCCCCCACAGACTCGGTGTCAAACCCGGCTCAACGTCTATCCACAGTGCTGGTTCTTTCTCTGTACCCCAGATTAGCTGACCGCCCAGTCGCCTCTTACCCAGGCAGAGATGCAGGCAGCAGCCGGGTCCCCTCCTGGCCCCCCCACTCACTGCCTCCTGACGCTTTTACCTGGTCCTCTCTCTCCTTCCCAGCGCCCCACCGGATTCCCATCTTGTCACTCCTAGACTCTCAAACCTGCCTCTTGACTGGTCTTTCTGGCTCCAGCCTTGATTTCCTAGTTCGCCTTCCGCAATGGCTACCAGCAGGGCCAAATGACCTGCCTCTCCTTTGCTTAAAATCCTGCGCTGGCTCCCTATTACCCTGCTACTAATAACTAACATTTATTACACTCTTCCTGTGCACCAGGTACCATGACAAGGAATTCATCGTGCCTTCCTCTTACTTAACCCTCTAAGACAAAGACTCTTACCTCTATTTATAGGATGAGGAGGATTGGAGAGAAAAATTAACTACCCAATATCTCACAATCTCTCTTGTTCCAAAGCTGTTAAAACTCTGCCACGCGGGCTGTAGAAGCTGCAACCTCTTAGCGGGGCTTCCCATTTCATTTTGTTTTCATTTGACAGAGAAGTTAACTGAGGCTCAGAGAGGCAAAGTCACTTCCCCAAGGTCACACAGCAGGCTTGGCTGGAGACTCCACAGGCCCCTGCTTGAAGTTTCCATTCCCTGCCTGGCACTTCCCCCCGCCCCCGTCTCCACTCACCTATGCGAGGTGGTGTCGCTCCGGCTGTGGAGATGTCTGGCAGGAGGTGAGCCCGCTCTTCTAGGGAAAGGGTCCTGCTGGGCAGGTCTGCAGCCCCACAGGAGTGGACGAGAGCATCCGGCAGAGCACAATTTATCCCTCTGTCCTCAGACATCGGGCGCAGTCCCTTGTGTCTTATTAGGGCACCTGCTAATTGTCCTCCAAGTTCCGTCCCTGCTGTGCCCGCCTCTCTGGGGACGAGGCGACTGCAGCTCGTTTTGGGCTTTTCCCTCTACTCCTGCGGACCGGGGTGCTGGGGGCTCGGGGCCTCACTGGGAGTTCTCCCCCCTCTGCCAGACCCGCCCGACACTGGGATAGTCCGTGGCTCTCCGCTGCTGAGAATAATGACCTCTTAACCCTTCTTTTTAAATCGAGCTGAGATTCACCTTATTACATAAAATTAACTATTTTAAAGTCAACAGTTTAGTGGTATTACTTAGTACATTGGCATTGTTGTGCAACCATCACCTCTATCTAGTTCCAGAACATTCCATCCCCCCAAAAGGACACCCGTCCCCATCAGCGGTCTCGCCCCACTCCCCTCCCCCACCCCTGGCAGTCCCCAGTCTCCTTCCTGTGTCTAAGGATTTGCCGGTTCTGGACGTTTCGTATCTAGAATTGAACAGTGTGTGACCTTTTGTGTCTGGCTTCTTTCACGGGACATACTTTTAAGGTCTTTGGTAGCATGTAGCATGGATCAGAATTTATTTCTTTATATGGCTGAATACTTTTCAGTTGTGTGGATATACCACATTTTGTTTATTCGTTCATCTGTGGATGGACATGTGGGTTGTTTCTAGCTTTTGGCAATTATGAATAGTGCTGCAATGAACGTCGGTGTGTGACTATCTGTCTGAGGCCCTGTTTCCAGTTCTTTCGGTTGTATCCCTGGGAGTGGAACTGCTGGTTCGTGTGGCAGTTCTATGTTTCACTTTTTGAGGAACTGCCAAATTGTTTTCCACAGCGGTTGCACCGTTTTACATTCCCACCAGCAATGCGCAAGTGTTCCGGTTTCTCCTCATCCTTGCCAGCATTGCCCGGGCTGGAGCGCAGTGGCTCAATCACAGCTGACTGCAGCCTCGAACTCCTGGGCTCAAGCGATCCTCCTGCCTCAGCCTCCCGAGTAGAATAGCTGAGACTACAGGTAAGCCACTGCACCCGGCTAATTATTTTTAGTTTTTGTAAAGATGGGGCCTAGCTATGCTGACCAGGCTGGTCTCGAACTCCTGTCCTCAAGTGATCCTCCTGCCTCGGCCTCCCAAAGTGCTGGGATTACAGGCTTGAACCGTGTCCCCCACCTCGCCTGCTCACAAGTTCAATTTTGATAATGGATTGGGATAAATATGTAGCCGGATGAGGTGGCGCACACCTGCAATCCCAGCCGCTTGGGAGGCCGATGCAGGAGGATCGCTTGAGCCCAGGAGGTTGAAACCAGCCCAGGCAACATAATGAGACCCTGTCTCAAAAACAAACAAAAAAAAGGATAATACAACCTGTAAATCCAATCATCTTGGCACATGGAAACTGCATTATGTACATCAATATAGGCTGAAAACTGAGTCAATATAGCGGAGTATAAACTATTATTAAGGTACATTTTCTTTTCATTTTTAAAAGCCCTTTTATTTTGAAAGAATTTTAGAACCACATATAAGTTGCAAACATAATACACAGAGATCCTGTGTACCCCTCACCCAATTTTCCCCAATATTAATATCTTATGTAGCCCCAGAATATTATCAGAAGTAGGATGTTGACATTGGTACAGTGATATTAACTAAAGATCTTATTCCAAATTCACCGATATTTTTTACTGTAGCAAGAGACACATAATGTAAAATTTACTATCTTAACCATTTTTTTTTTTTTGAGACAGAATCTCACTCTTTTGCCCAGGCTAGAGTGAGTGCCTTGGCGTCAGCCTAGCTCAGAGCAGCCTCAGACTCCTGGGCTCAAGCGATCCTCCTGCCTCAGCCTCCCGAGTAGCTGGGACTATAGGCATGCGCCACCATGTCCGGCTAATTTTTTCTATATATTTTTAGTTGTTTGATTAATTTCTTTCCATTTTTAGTAGAGACGGGGTCTCGCTCTTGCTCAGGCTGGTCTCGAACTCCTGAGCTCAAACGATCCTCTCGCCTCGGCCTCCCAGAGAGCCAGGATTACAGGCGTGAGCCACCGCGCCCGGCCCATCTTAACCATTTTTAAGACTATAGCTCAGGATATTAGATACATTCGCATTGTTGTGCGATCATCACCACCATCCATTTCCAGAACTTTTTTTTTTATCACATAAAACAAACTCTGTCCCCGTTAAACACTAACTCCCCTGTTCCTCCCTCCACCCCAGAGATCATCAGTTTTTATGTGCGTTTTGTCGTTCTGAGTGCTCTGTGACATGTTGTTACTTGCATAGGCTCATGTAGCCACCCCCACGGTCAGGACACAGGACAGTTCCAACAGCCCTACCAAACTCTCTCGTGCTGCCCTTTCACGGCGCATCAGGACCCTGGCAACATGGTCTCTATAATTGTGCCACCTCAAGAATGTTATGCAAATAATATCATATAGCATCTGACCTTTTGAGACTGAATTCTTTGTCTCAGCATAACTGACTGGAGATGTATCCAAGTGGTTACATGTATCAATAGTTTGCGCTTTTTTGTTGCTGAGTAGCGTCCTATTGCATGGATGGGACCTTAGTTTGTTTATACACGCCGCAGTTAAAGAACATTTGGGTCGTTTCCAGCTTTTGCGTATTACGCATAAAGCTGCTATGAATATTCGTGCACATACGTTTTCATATCTGCATGTATAGAAATGCCCAGGAATGGGATTACGGGGCCATCTGCTGCGTGCAAGATGAACTCTGTGAGAAACTGCCAAGCCTTTTTCCAGAGTGGCCATCCCATTTTGCATTTCCGCTAGCGATGTGTGAAGATTTTGGTTGCTGTCGTGGTAAGCGGTATCTTAGCATGGCCTTCGCTTGCATTTTCCTAAGGGCTGACCATGTCGAACATCTTTCCACGTGCTTCTTGGTCATTGCGTATCCTCTTCGGTGAAGGGTTCAAGTGTTCGAGTCTGTTCCCATTTTTCTTCTTCTTATTATTTTAAAAATGTTTGGAAGATAAAAATGAAAGTAAATGAAAGTCCTTCAATTGTCGCCGTATGTGCAGGGCCACTGTCTCAGTCTGTTCAGGCCGCTGTAACAAAGTATCACAGATTGGGCGGCGTATAAACAACAGAAATGGATTTCTCACGGTTCTGGAGGCCGGGAAGGCCAAGGTCAAGGCACCGGCACAACTGGTGTCTGGTGAGAGAGCCCGCTTCACAGATGGCTGTCATCTCACTGTGTCCTCACATGATAGAGTGAGGCAGCTCTCTGTGGGGTGTTCTTTTAATAACGACATTAATCCCACTCGTGACCCAATCACCTCTCAAAGGCCCCACCTCCAAATACCATCACATCAGGGATTACGTTCGAACGTATGAACTTTGCGCAGACGATAAACATTCAGTCTTATAGCAACCACTGTGTGGAATCATTCTCTTGTGACTGTGTGCGCATGTGTGTGCTCCCATTGCCATCTGTGTGGACGGCGCCCAGTGAAGTTAGTGCAGTGCACAACCTGCTCCACTGTTCTAGCAGCCCTGTCTGCTTCTCACTGGAACATCTTGCCTGCCCCACTTTGACAGCAGCTGACGCTGGCTCCATTCCCTTGCGGCATCAGGGTCTCTCACAAGCTGGCTCCAGCTGACCTGGCCGATTTCCTCTGTAGCCATTTCCCATCCCCTACTCTATCCTAAAACCGCCCTGTCTCGAACCTCAGGGCCTTTGCATGTGCAGTCTCTCTGCCTGAATGCCCTAATGTTTCCTAACTATTCCTCATACTCTGCTCTCCATGCCACCCCAAGCCCTTTCTGCAGGACATATTCCCTTCACTGCTCCCCGTTCCTGGGGTGCTCGCTCTGGCCTGTCCCTACACGCGTGGGCTGGGGGTGTTCGTGTCGGGCTCTGTGCTCCTACCCCCAGCCTGGAGCTTGGCGAGGGCGGGGCCTGGGGCTAAGCTTTCTCGGCTGCCTCAACGCAGCTCAGCACAGGGCTGGCACCGAAGGCGGGCGGGAGGAGGGAGGCTGCCGTTGAAGCGAATGAGTGTGAGTTTGGAAGATGACTTGGTGACCAGTATTCGCACGTTGCGCTGAGATCACACGAATTTTGAGTCGAATGGGAAAGCCCTCACAGCAGAGGTCCCCGGCCTGTTTGGCACCGGGGACTGTCTTCGTGGAAGATAATTTTTCCATGGACTTGGGGTGGGTGGGGTGTGGTGTCAGGATGATTCAAGTGCGTTCCATTTATTGTGCATTTTATTTCTATTATTATTACATTATAATACATAATAAAATAATTATACAGCTCCCCATAGGTTGGGGACCGCTGCCCTACAGGGACAAGTTTATCATGCTTGTTAATATTTATGCACTTGTATTCACTCATTCATTCATTCTTTCCTTCCTTCATTCAGTTGTTACCGAGTCTCACTATGTTCCAAGCCCAGGTCAGGTGAGGACAGATGGCATCTCGCCCCTCACCCAACCCGCCGTTGAATGGAGAAGAGAGAGAGAACTCCAGTAACGGCATAAACAATAAATTTATGGTTACGATGTGACGGGGGCCGTGGGAGCATGTGATGTTAGGACAGCGGGCAATGGGACCCTTATCTGGGGTCCGGGAAGGCTTCCCTGAGGAGGTGACGCTGAGCTGACGTAGGAAGGGCGAATGGGAGGTGAGTTGGCCAAAGGGGGAGGAAGGGAAGGGTGACTGAGGGCCGAGGAACAGCATATGCAAAGGCAGAAGGCTGGGTACCTGCACTCTTGGAGGTCCTGTCCTGTCTCACATCAAACATATTAAAAGATACATTAATAATAATAAAAAAGATACATTAACTGTATTTCTTCTTTTGTCAAAAAAAAGTAGGAAAAAAATTATATTTTTGCTTTTGAAGTTATTAAGGCGCCATGCAAAACGCATTAGCTCGTTGTGCCTCTGCAGGGGTTCTTGCAAACAGGACACACCTCACCCGCGAATAACTCGCCAGGACAATGGCATTTTAGGGCAATGCTAACGCCAGCGATCGATCCCGGCGACACCACGTTAAGCAAAGCGGACGTTTCATGCAAACGTTTATTGATTTTGATTTTGCTGCCGTGTTTTTATGTTTTGGAACATCCAACTGTGTGGTTTTTAAATTTTGTTAAAACTTTAAATTTTTAAATTTAGGCCTTGAATGTTTTCGGAGACTTCTGGAAAACCTACGGGCGAGGCTCGCTCCGGGTCTCTCTGTCTGGGTCTGCGGGAGGAAAAAGGGTGACTTTGCAGCGTCCGTAGAAGGACCGTCGTGGGGCTCGCGATGTGCCAGCGCCTCCCAGCGTCGCGGTTGGGAAGAGCGCCCCGGGAGGGGGCAGGACCCGCGCCATCGTGGGGATGCGGAAAAATCCACCTCAGCCCCTGCTTCCAGCTCTCCTCACTCTTCCCTCCTCGTCATCCCGTCCCGGGAAACCCGAAGTCCAGCTGGGAGATGCGCTTGGCCTGGCACAGCGCTCCCTTCCTGCCTCTCTGCTTTTGCCCCTGCAGTTCCCTCTCCGTTTTTAAAATTCATTTTCTTCCTTTTTTTTTTTCTTACTTTTTTTAAGAGACTGAGTCTCGCTCTGTCGCCCAGGCTGGAGTGCAGCGGTGCAATCATAGCTCAGTGCAGCCTTGAACTCCTGGCCTCAAGCGATCCTCCCGTCTCAGCCTCCCAAAGTGCTGGGGTTGCAGGCGTGAGCCACTGTGCCTGGCCGAGTTCCCATCATTTTGACATTGACATGTTTGAGGAATCCAGGCCTGTTTTTGTGTCGAATGCCTCCCGGTGTGGGTTTACCGGATGTGTCCTCGTGCTCAGATTCAAGCTGTGCCGTGTTACAGGAACCGCAGAAGGGGGGCCGTGTCCTTCTCGGTGCGTAACTTCAGGAGGCGAGTGATGCCACCTGTCGCCTTCTTTCTGGACCTGGACACCTTATGCTCAGATGGCTTTTGAGAGACCCTGGGATGAAGAGAGGTCCCCGAGGCAGAGCCGGGGAAGCCCGTTTGGACAGGCACTTTCCTGGGCAGAGGGCGTGTGGGCCGCGGGGTGTCAGGGCTGCAGAGGATGTGGTGCCTCCCAGGGCACGAGGGGAGACGTACCTCATCGTCTCACGTTTCACTGCGTTTCTCTGCGTCGGTGCCGTCTCGGCTGCCAACTGGTGTCCACGTAGTTTCTGCCGATCCGAGGGCCTCGTGCAGAATCGGAAGGCGGGAGGATGGCCGAGGAGGCGGGTGAGGACGATAGCGCCGGGGCTCTCACAGCAGCATCAGCAGGAGACGAGGAGCGAGGGAACAGGGATGTCTGCGGCGCTGACGGCCCCGTGGCGGTGGCAGGTAAGGGCAGAATCTCACACAGGTCCTGACGTGGCGATGCAAGGACAGGGAAGGGCGTGCTGGAGATTGCAGGCTCCCACGGGGACAGCAACCAGCAAGGAATCGGAATTCGCCCAGCAGCGTGGGGACAAACCAACGCAGTTTCTTGCAGAAATGGCAGCGGTTTCTGCAGCCGGTGATATCTGGGTAATATCATCTCCCCTCAATTTTTTTTTTTTTGTTCCTCCTGACCTTCCACCAATTTCCTGACCTTCCAACCTAATTGCTTTTATTAAATGCTTCTCTGTTGGAAATACCTAGAGTGGTTTCTGTCTTTCTGACTGAGACTAGACTGCTACGGTGTTTGGTACCAGGAGAGACCCTAGGCAGTGGACTCCCAGATGGATTGTGACTTTGGGATTGGTTTTCGTCTTTGTTCGAACTTGTATGCAGTGGTGACCCTATTGCCGGCAGCAAATGGGCTAGTTAGCCCACTGTATGCATTAACACAGCAGTTACCTCGATGCCTACCTGGAGCTGTCTGCCCTGCAAGGCCAAGTGGCTGCAACAGCAGACGGCTAAGGCGAGAATGCCAACCGCAGGTGTTGTGGGATGAGATGGCTATTTTTTTTTAAGCTGCGCTGGAGAGTTTGCAGAAAGAAAATGGCAGGCTCTGGGCTTTAAAGTTTTGGCTGGAATCACGGTCAGAGAATCAGAGCTCTTCCAAGAGAGCCTTAAAAGATGCTCTTAGTTTTTGTAGCTGACAGTTGAGGTAGCTGCAAAACAGACCCGGAATCTGGTTCTGTGAGTCGCAGAGTAACGATGTGTAAGTCGAATTCGCAGCCTTGCAAGGTTCTGTATATAAAAATCGTAGTGTTGATTGGGAAGGAGTTGGAATATGAAGACGAGAATTGGAATAGTTGGGTGGATTTGTATGAAAAATGAGAACTCTGAACGCTCAACCCCCTCTAAGTCTTCCTTTCTGGCAAAAACCAAACCCAACCCAACCACTCTTTTCCCGAATGATGAGGTTAGTCTTACCTTGTGCAAAGACCTTGCGACACCTTTGTCTAAGGCAGTGGCCTCACAGGAGGTTACCAATTCTCCTTAAGATCTACCTTATAAATGATGTTGATATTATTAATGATACACATTTTCCCTTTTGACCTTTATTACTGCTTTATTGGGGTGCAACTCACATTCAACAATTGGTACGTATTTCAATGCAGAGTTTCAGTGAGCTCCAACAGGTGCGTGACCCGCGAAATCATCACCACAGTCAAGATGCTGAACAAGCTCGGCACACCGGTAGTGTCATGGCCAGTGAGGTTCATACAAGGGACGGTTACTGTTAATTAAAAACTCTTCCCAATGCCCCGCCATGGTGACTCGTGACATAGTCGGCGCTGGCATTTTGATCAATCTCTGTGGAGACCGCATAATAGTGATAAAAAAGACACTGAACAATTTTTGGATGCCTGGAGTCTAAATGCTTTTCTCTCTGTTTCTCTCTCTGTCTCTCTATCTCTGTGTCTCTGTCTCTGTTTCTCTCCGTTTCTCTCTCTCACCCCCACACACCCTTACGCACATGCTCAACATGGTTCCTGTCCTCCCTTCTCAAGGAGGAGTGTGTGAACAAATGAAGCGGATCCACCATCCACGTTATGGCTGCATGTTTGTGTGTCCCCTTCGAAACTCATATGTGGACCCCAAATCCACGATGTGATGGCATTAAGACATGGAGCCTTTGGGAGGTAACTAGGTCATGAGGGTGGAGCCCTCGTAAGTGTAATTAGTGCCCTTATAAAGGAGACCCCAGAGAGGCGCTTTGCCCCTTCCACCAGGTGAGGTCATGGCTGTAAAGTGCCTTGTCCGAACCAGACACAGAGTCTTCTGGTGCCTTGATCTTTGACTTCCCAGCCTCCAGAACTATGAGGTGCAATGCTTCTTGTTTATAAGCCACGCAGCCTGTGGCGTTTTGGTACAGCAGCCAGAATGGACTCAGACGGTCCAGTATTTCTGGATTCTATCCACACTGCTTGGGCTGAGGTTACTCTCCTGGCATCTCCTGGTGGACACCCTTCAGGACTGTCAGCCTCCCTGATAATCTGCCCCTCCACCTTCACGGCCTCAATCCGCCCCCCCCCCCCGCCTCTTCCTCACACACGGCCAATCTGTCACCACCCTATGCTGATCGGACCTCCTTGCCGTCCCCTACCCTCCTTCCTAGAACGCTCACACGATTTGCATCCTCTCCCACCCGGACTGCCCATCTGCCCCTTCACTGGTCACCTGATGTCTCCTCTAACTCCCCACCACCCCGACAATCTGTTGTTGTGGTTTTCCTTTTGTGTTTTGGAGTCAAACTCTTTATTCTTTCTCTTTTTGTGTTCTTCCTCTTTCTTCTCCTTCCTTCCTTCCTTCTTTCCTGCCTTCCTTTCTCTCTTTCTCTCCCTTCCTTCCTTCCTTTCTTTTTCTTTCTTTCTTTCTTTCTTGCTTGATTTCTTTCTCTTTCTTTCTTTCTTCTTTCTTTTCTTTTCTTTTCTTTTCCCTTCCTTCCTCCCTCCCTTCCTTCCTTCCTTCCTTCCTTTCTCTCTCTTTCTCTCTCTCTCCTTCTTTCCCTACCTAGATTTCCAGCATTTTCAGAGTCTCCTGAGAAGATGCAGGGCCAGGGAGGGCCCTACCTGGTTTTGATATCTGGGGAAAGAAATATCTGAGCTTGTCCAGACCCTGAGCTGCAAAATATGATGTCTCCAGAGAATTTTCCGAAATCACCTGTTTGACTTTGACATGCTAGCGCCTCCTGGTGATTAGTTTGGAATATACACCACAAAAGAGTTGCAATCAACCTACAGTTGAGGAATGAATTCATATACAGTCATGGACATGTGTCACTTAGTGACAGGGATACGTTCTGAGACATGTGCCATCAGATGATTTTGTCGTTGTGCAAACATCCTAGAGTATACTTACACCAACCTAGATGGTATAGCCTACTACACACCCAGGCTGTAGAGTGTAGCCTATTGCTCCTACGGTACAAACCTGAACAGCGTGTTACTGTGCTGAATACATAGGCACCAGGTGCGGTGGCTCACGCTTGTAATCCCAGCACTTTAGGAGGCCCGGGTGGGAGGATCGCTTGAGGCAAGGAGTTCAAGACTGGCTTGAGCAACATAGCAAGATCCTGTTTCTACCAAGAGAAATAATGCACTTATCCACAAAAGACTTGTACGAAAATGTTCATTACAACCTTATTCATTAAAAAAACCCATAGGCAATTGGAACGCAATGGTAAGTATTTGTGTATCTAAACTTATCCAAACCTAGAAGAGGTACAGTTAACATATGGTACTATAATCGAATGGGACCACTGTTGTATCGCGGTCTGTCGTTGATCGCACTGTGGGCATGTGGCTACGACAGCGCAGTAGCAGAAAGAGCTCTCCGTGACGCGATCCTGCACCCCAGTTCTGGCCTCAACGTTGCTCTGTCCTGTGTGGCTCCGGGCACAGGTCCCGCATCAGACATCCGCTCTCTCTTTATGTCTCCCTGTCTTGCACCTGCAGTCCCCCTGTCATTTCCTCCAGCCTGTAAATTTTTTAAAAATTGAGGTATAATTTATATACAGTAAGACAGTGGTCCCCAACCTTTTTGGCACCAGGGACTGCTTTCACGGAAGACAATTTTTCCACAGATGGGGGTGGGAGTGGGGGATGGTTTCGGGATGATTCGAGTGCATTACATTTATTGTGCACTTCATTTCTATTATTGTTACATTGTATTTCTATTATTGTTACATCATAATTTCTATTACTGTCACATTGTAATTTCTATTATTGTTACATTGTATTTCTATTGCTACATTGTATTTCTATTACTGTTACATTATAATTTCTATTATTGTTACATTGTGATTTCTATTATCGTTACATTGTAATTTCTATCATTACATTGTATTTCTATTATCGTTACATTGTAATTTCTATTACTGTTACATTGTAATACATAATGAAATAATCATACCGCTCACCATAGGTTGGGGACCCCTGTTTGATGAGATTAGACAGATGTATTTACTGATGTTATTGTCACCCAAATCACGACAGAGAACATTCACCCCAGTCAACACACAGTGATTTCAGCGTCACTGAAGCCAAGGTAGAGAGTGTTCCCATCACTCCAGAAATGTCCCTCTTGGCCCTGTCAGTCCCAATCCCCTTCTGCCATTCCCAGGGCAACCACTGAATTTCTATCGCCATAGATCCATTTGCTTTTGTCTTTTCTTAAGCTTCAATACATGGAATTATTGTGTATTTTTTTCTGTCGGGCTTCTTCATGCGATATGACACTTTTGAAGTTCATCCGTGTTGTTTTATGTGTCAGTATCTCATCCCTTGTGATCCCATTGTACTGTGTAGACAGATCACGTTTTGTTTGTATGTTCTGCAAATGGGTGTTTGGCTTACAGCCGTTGCTACACTATGGTGAGCAGCGCTGCTGCGAATGTTTTCATGCAAGTCCGTTTCGCGGATGTGCGCATCATGTCTCAACCTAAGGGATGAATCGTTGAGTCACGAGGTGGATGTGTGTTTAACTTTAATAGAAAGCACCAAACCATTTTCCAAAGTGATTGCATCGTTTTACACTCCCACTAAGCAAAGTATGAACATTCCAGTCGCTTTACATTCTTGTCAACACTTGGTATTGTCAGTTGTCTAAATTTTTCCCACCCAAATGTGTGTTGCAAGTGTCTCCTTATGAGGTGACTTTGCCTTTCCCAGAGGATTAGTGATATTAACACATTTTCATGGGCTTATTTCATGTGCTATTCACATCTCTTCTTTTGTGAAATGTCTGTTCAAGTCTCTTGCCCATTTAAAAATGAGTTTTAAAAATTAAGTTTGTGGGAGTTCTTTATATTTTATGAATACAAATTATTATTATTATTCTTTGAGACAGGATCTCGCTCTGTTGCCCAGGCTAGAGTGCAGTGGTGTCCTCGTAGCTCACTGCAGCCTCCAAATCCTGGGTTCAAGACATCTTCCTTCCTCAACTTCCTAAGTAGCTGGGACTACAGGTGTGCACCACCATGCCCAGCTAATTTTTTTTTATTTCTGGTAGAGACAGGGTCTCATTCTTGCTTAGGCTGGTCTGGAACTCCTGACCTCAAGTGATCCTCCTGCCCCAGCCTCCCGGAGTGCTGGGATTACAGGCTTGAGCCACTGTGCCTGGCCATGAATATAAATTCTTTGTTAGATATATAATCAAAAATATTTCTCCCAGTCTGTGTTTGCCTTTTCATTTTCTTAATGGTGTCTTTCGATAAGCAAAGTTTTTAATTATGATGAAGTCTCATTTGTGAATTGTTTTAGGGTTAGTGTGTTTCACGCCTTGCTAAACATTTTCTTGCCTACTCCACGGTCCTATGTCTTCTTCTAAAAATTTAAAGTGTTAGATTTTACCTTCAAGTTTATGATCCATCTCAACTTAATGTTTGTGTGTGGTCTGAGGTAGGTCAGGGTTAATTTCTTTTTCTTTGAGAGTATCCAGCTGCTTCAGCACACTGTGGTTGAATAGATTCACCTTTCCCCTTGACTGCAGAGACTTCATAGAGAATCAATTGACTAAATATGTGTGGGGCTATCTCTGGACTCTATTTTGTTGTGAAATTAGGTAGTGAGTCCTTTAACTTTGCTCTTTTTTCCCCACAATTGTCAACGTATTCAAGGTAATATTTGTAATTTCTATACAGATTTTAGATTCAGGCTGTCAGTTTCTATGAAAACCTTGTTGGGATTTAGATTAGGATTTTTTTTTGAGACAGAGTCTCACTGTGTTGTCTGGGCTAAAGTGCCGTGGCATCAGCCTAGCTCACAGCAACCTCAAACTCCTCAGCTCAAGCGATCCTCCTGCCTCAGCCTCCCAAGAAGCTGAGACTATAGGCATGCGCCATAATGCCTGGCTAATTTTTTTATATATTTTTAGTTGTCTGATTAATTTCTTTCTATTTTTTTAGTAGAGACAGGGTCTCGCTTTTGCTCAGGCTGGTTTCGAACTCCTGAGCTCAAACAATCCGCCAGCCTCGGCCTCCCAGAGAGCTAGGATTACAGGCGTCAGCCACCGCGCCCAGCCTGTAACTTACTCTTAAATGATTCAGGAAAAAGAAATATATTTATGTAATATATAAAGTCATATATATAGAGAGAAGAAAATAAATGTGTAAAATGTTAACATTTTAGGAATCTGACTGAAGAGTTATGGCAATTCTTTGTGTTCTTCATGCAACTTTTCTGTAAATCTGAAATTAGGTCAAACTGTAAAAAATGGGGGGAGGAGGGAATAGTTTAAAAGTATTAAAATAAATAATAACAAAGTAGACATCTAGTATCTTGCCAAAGTAAAGCAAAAACTTCCTAAAGAAAGATCCCAAAGTGGTACAGTTGTATACAATTTTCAATTGTTTGCCTTTCCAAATTATTTTTATATGTGTGTATACATATAAAAATATTATATATATATATACATATATATATATACGAAACCACATTTTATTTATCCTTTTCTCTCTCTCCTTCGCTCATATATAAATACGTCCCTGCTGAGCAGAAATATGTGTAACCTCTTTTTAGTTCCTAACACCAGAGACCCTCCGATACCTTTGGCAGCGCCTGTGTCCAAGGCTACAGAGCCCATATCTTTCCGAAGTCGTTCCAGTTGTTCTTTCTGCTGTTGGCTCTGTGCATTAGCCTGTACATAGAGAGCAAAATGTCATCATATTCAAAAAGGAGCCTAAATTAGATGCCACACTTCTCAAGGGAGATGAGGAATTATACAAATACTAGCTACTTAAACATTGAGGTGGATAAGGGATAGCTGACATGGGGACAGAAACTCTCGAGTAGTGTGGGCCCAGATTATAGCAGAAGCTCAGCCTGAATTAGAAGATTCAGAAATTGGACGCACAAACACATCAAAAGGACTCTCAGGTAGACATAGCAGGAAGGCTCAGTCATGAAGAACCCAGTGCAGCCTATGCGAGCAGGACATTTGATTATGTGGGATAAGAGTTGTGAACCACCTCTCTATTCTTAAAACGAAATTCTACAACTAGCCTTTAAATTGACCTTGGAGTTGGGGTGGAGGAGGGGCACAAGAAGGACTCAGCTTATATAACAAGAAAATTGATTCTTAAAAATTCAAATACAAAAAGGAAAACATATGTAAGGGGACTTTCTGCATCCAGATGACATATATATAAATTTACAAAGTTAAATTAAGAAGAATTTAAAGTATACCCTGAAATTTGATTAGTCAATTATACCACAATAAAGCTGGAAACATTTTTTAAATTAAATAAGATACATTGATAGCCAAAACAAAAATATATATGTCATCAGGATTGAGGTTGGTTTTTGTTGTTTTTGTTTTAAAAAAAGACAGGGTCTTGGCCGGGCGCGGTGGCTCACGCCTGTAATCCCAGCACTCTGGGAGGCCGAGGTGGGCGGATCGTTCTGAGCTCAGGAGTTCGAGACCAGCCTGAGCAAGAGCGAGACCCCGTCTCTACCAAAAATAGAAAGAAATTAATTG